>JAOYMZ010053630.1:0-13718 GCA_025802335.1 Pinguicula primuliflora | reverse complement strand
GCGATGGAGAAGGGATCGAGCTGTCACCTCCTTCTCATTCTGGATCCTTAGCACAGAGTACGCCTTTATTGTTTCCTGGCGTGTTTTCTTCGCAGAGTCCTCTTCCTCAATCTGTTCTGCCCAGCTTTGCTTGGAGAAGCTGTCTGGAGTTTGCTGTGGAGACTGCAGGGGTGCCGTGAGAGAGATGGATGATGTCCTCATCTCTGATTGCTTCCATCTGCGCATTGCTCAACAAATTTCGTTCGCTGCATCACTCCATGGTGGTTTCTCCTTCTTGTAACCATTCAACTTGTGGAAGTATTCAACGAGTCCATTAAAGAGTTCAGTCCAAATGGCTCGTTGTAGCTGTTTGATCGCTGGACCATCATCTAGATCTGGATGTGATACTGATGTTTCTGAATACATGGCAGAGACCGATCCAGTCTCAATTACTGCTGCCGATTTCTGTGTTGCAGCTTGTATGCTTAGCTACACACGAGATGGGCTCTGATGAAGTGGTTGAAGCAAGGCATTTTCTGTGCTTTCTGCGACAGTAACCTTGGTGTCCTGCTCAAGACATACTGGAGATCTAGATGGTGTTGAGTTAACTGCTAGAATGACTATTGAAGGAACTGAATCCTGAGTCTCAGAAATTGCTGGGAGACCTGCAGATGGGTTAGAAACAATATGCACTAGTGCTGCAACATTTGGACCTGCATCAGGCTTGAGGTTAGTGATGAGCCTTTTACTTCGCCTGAGATTCAACCTGATAGGGTTGCATTTCTTTGTGATCTCTGTCTTCCTTTGCCTTACCATTGCGGAATCCACCAGCATTGATAGAGTTCAAACAGGTTTCCCAGGAATGCAGGCATAATATTCTTCCAAAGTATCTTCTAACTCCCCAGATTATGAGGTTCCTGGAGAACATTCAGACCCTGGTGACTGCGAGTTGTTCATGTTTGAGATCTCAATGCTCTCTTCATTCGACATTGATGAAGCCTGTATTGTTAACGGTCCAGCAAAAATATCAAATCCATCCTTGGAATTAATAGCAGCTGCAGTTGCATATCCCAGAAATTGAGGAACATATGGGATTGCTCCAGGACCAAGAGTTTGCTTTACACCCCCTGGTCAGCTTCTGGCCCATCTAAAATTTTTGCTAAGTTTTCTTTTTCCTTATCTTCCTCTTCTACCATATCAGCCCAGCTTTTCCTACTTTGAGGGTTTTCCAGATTTGGAAATTGGATCAGCCAGCTCCTCAATTTGCAATCGAGGAAGTTCTTGAAGTTTCTTAGATAGTATGGCAGACGGTGATCCAGCCAGAATCCGAATGACGACCTCCCCAGTCAGCTCCTCAGACTGCGAGCAAGCAGTGGTGGTTTTCAGAATTCAAATGTGATGCTCCTTAATCGGCGATTTCCGTAGACCATGAGCTATAACTGTGTAAGGAGAAGCCGGCACGGACGACGGTGCTGGAAAAATGGCAGCGGCCATCCAGCCGTCGCTCATATGAAAAGCACGTGACCTACTATGTGCAAATCGCACACAGTGGCAATATAGTCGCCGGATATTTTCCGTGTGACATTTTTTTTTTCATTGCTCTCCATAATTATTCAACCACAATGCTAAAAACGAAAAATTAATAAATACATTTTAAAACATACATAACTAAAATTGAATATAAATATATACGTAGCTAACAGCTGGACACGCAGTTACATTCTTATTAGTGTGTGTCAAATGATGTTTCATACGATGAATTTCACCCAACAATCCTTTCCGCAATAGTTATATATCATATGCTATTTTTTTTCAACCCGAGTACAATGCTCCCATGGAATATCATCACTATTGTTTTGCAAAAATTTTCCATGCAAACAACAACAAAAATAAGTATTATGTATTATAAATAATACAAAAATAAATCAAAATTCATGTAACTAACAAACAAAAAAATAATATAATAAAAACAAAAATACAAATCATGATTCCAACTTTAACATGTCCATCAAAATGAAAAGTCAAAAACACATCAAGAGACAAGAGGCGCTGAACAAAATAAATGAATGAGATTCTCAATAACCACACATGTTTGAAAATCAACCACACCCACTTCAATTACAATATAAATATATTAAAAGTACAGATTGTAAACCTTCGTCTTCTTTTTTAAAACCTACAGGCTAACAACTATTTTCTTCCTCTGCAACTTTATTCCTCCTTTGCAATTTTTCTATTGTTCATCTTGCCAAACTCCGAAACTCTGCAATTTTATATGCTCTTGTTCTTTTGCTTCCTTTTACAAAGTTTTCTTTGATCTCAATTTACCAATTGAAAGGAAAAAAAACAAAGGAAGAGTTTAAGGTTGAAGATAATGGCTGGAGATGGAAGAGTAAGGTATATATGGTTTTAGATTACTTTTGAAATCTTGATTTTTTTGGAAGAAATCCCGAAAATTCAGAATCGTACCAAATCATGATTCTTACCAAAAATCATTTTGAATCCCGATTTTATACGATTCTGAAGGAATTTGAAATACAAAACGATTCTAGCACCGTTTCACATTGTTTTGCCTTCTCCATGATTCAACGTTGAATCGTACGAGTTTGAAAACTTCATAGTTGTCAAACGGGGATTTGAATCGTGAATCAAAATTGTCATTTTATGAATCGTAAATCGTAGAATTCACTCATAATTTAATAAATAACAAGAAAAACTTTTAATATAATAAAAATATCCAAATAAATAATTATCATTGTAAAAAATTAACGCGAAAATATGAAAAGTCATCATCTTAATTTAAATAATTAATATCAAGGTATGGATTGTCTTCATCTTCATCATTTTCGAGAATGTCTTCATCTTCATCATTTTCGAGAATGTCTTCATCTTCATCATTTTCGAGAATGTCTTCATCTTCATCATCATCCTTTTCAACAATCTTCTCTTTTCTCTTATCGAAATTTTAATGTAATGAACCTAGAATTTCAACCATTATTCCATAGATTCGTTAGGGCAGTATGGAATTTCTCACTCCATACCCGAGCCCATTTAAAAATATAAACAAGCCCAAATGGTAAGGAAATATATTAATCCGAATTTACATTTCAAAACAAATAATTTCAAACCTTGATCAAATCCACACGTTCCCGTTCGAATTTACATTTCGAAACAAATAATTACAAACGTTGATCAAATCCACACGTCCTCATAATCATAATTTAATTAACGGTTAGAAGGAATTATTTAAATCTCAACAATTTTATTTAATATCCAAGCGGATATTTACTATTGAGAAATAAACATTTTAAACCCCATATCATGTTAACTTTGCTCAATTTATACTATCATGTTTATACACATCAATTACATTATTTCATCCTATTGGTGATACCCGTCTAGCGACAACATTCACTTCATTCCCTACCTACAAAACACATACAAAGGTAAATGTACAACACCTTGATTCATAAGTTTACCTCAATTACTGCGGAACAAAACACATGTGACCCCTTTCGACCAATTTGCCTGCATACCGAACTACATTTTGCGGGTCGCGGTCCTACATTTATTGAAAAAATCATATTTAAAATGTGAAGTTCATATAATAGTGATAAAAAAATATTTAAATTTCATATCTCTCTTTCTTTTGTTAGTACTCGTCTCCATCTTCAAAACACTCTTGGGAATTCATTCATTCAAAACACTCTTGGGAATCCATTCATTCACTTCTGTAATCCATTCATCATCGGAGTCTATATCCGATAAACAAATATGATCACATGTTTCACCTTTTTTCTTGCCTCTTTAATTGTCTATTTCCAATTGGATATTGTATTTCACAAACACCAATGCATTTAGTCTTTGAGTCTCCCAATCTATTTCTCTTCTTAGAATACACATGATCGAATGTGTTTCAATTTCTTTCACATCCGGTTGCACTGCAAGCACTGTTCGAATATTCGGTGCCTAGACGGCCTGAGCGGCCGCCTAGGCGCCTAAATTGGCTTGGTCGCCCAGGGCCACTCAGGGCGCCTGGGTGCCCGATTTTTTTTAAAATTTTTTTTCTAAAAAAAGATTCAAAAATTCGTTTGTGCCTTACGCTAGGCGGCCGCTTAGGCGGCCTAAGCATTGGGAGGCCCGAGAATGCTTTGGGGTCGCCCAACGTATTCTCGAACACTGACTGCAAGTGAAGCTAAGCACTCTTATAGCAAATTTATGCAACTCCTTGCATTGCTCTCCATAATTATCCCACCACAATGCTAAAAACGAAAAATTAATAAATACATTTTAAAACATACATAATTAAAATTGAATATAAATATATACGTAGCTAACAGCTGGACACGCAGTTACATTCTTATTAGTGCGTGCCAAATGATGTTTCATTCAATTAGCCCTGATCCAGTGATTGAGACTATGATTGCCGGCTTCGAGTGTACCTATGAGTGACCTAAAATTTGTAGAGTGAGACGGGGACCTAAAGTTCCCAAACATTGTGTTGTACACAATTGATTATTTTATAAAATTTTAATACTTACATACCCCCAAAAAATAGCTCCACCCGAACAATCCTTTCCACAATAGTTACATCTCACATGCTGGGTTTTTTCTCCAACCCAAGTAGAATACTCCCATGTAATATCATCACTATTGTTTTAAAAAAAAATCCATGCTAACAACAAAAATAAGTATTATGTATTATAAATAATACAAAAATAAATCAAAATTTACGTAACTAAATAACGAAAAAATAATATATTAGAAACAAAAATACAAATCATGATTCCAACTTTAACATGCATATGTTCATCAAAATGAAAAGTAAAAAACACATCAAGAGACAATAGGCGCTGAACAAAATAAATGAATGAGATTCCCAAGAACAATACATGCTTTGAAAATCGCTTTGAAAATCAACCACACCCACTTCAATTACAATACAAATATATTAAAAGTATCGATTGTAAACCTTCTTCTTCTTAACCTGCAGGCTACAACTATTTTCTTCCTCAGCAACTTTATTCCTCCTCTGCAATTTTTCTCTTGTTTTTCTTGCCAGACTTCAAAACTCTGCAATTTTATATGCTCTTGTTCTTTTGCTTCCTTTTACAAAGTTTTCTTTTATCTCAATTTACCAATTGAAAAGAAAAAAATGTAGGAAGAGTTTAAGGTTGAAAATAATGGCTGAAGATGGAAGAATAAGGTATATATGGTTTTAGATTACCTTTGAAATCCTGATTTTTTGGGAAGAAATCCCGAAAATTTAGAATCGTACCAAATCAGGATTCTTACCAAAATCCATTTTGAATCCCGATTTTATACGATCCAGAAGGAATTTGAAATACAAAACGATTCTAGCACCGATTCACATAGTTTTGCCTTCTCCATACTTCAACTCGTACGATTTAACTCGTGAATCGTACGAGTTTGACAACTATGCTCCCAACTGATAGATTTTTAATTTAACTGCAAACTAATGCAGATGAGCATGGAGACAAATTTTTTTAAACATATTTGGGAGGCGATATATGCCAGATTACATGAAAGTGCTAATTTCAGGGGGGATGAAAGACAAAAGACTGCCAAGTGTTGTCTAAGTTAAACAGTTGACCCGTGGCCGGCAAGGGAGACGTCTGGACTTGTGCACTTGCTGACCATGGCCGCTGCATCCCAATTGGATTTGTTCTTATTTCTAGATCAGGAAGGGATAAGCCTTCTTTCGCATGGTAATCATCTTGAGTGCTCCTTTGCCTAGGGACATATCTGAAACTGATCCTGGAGAATAATCTTGACAGTTTGCCAATGTCACTGACAATTTGAGATGAACATTTTGGCTGCTTTTCTTGCTGTATGAGTTCCAAGGCCAGAATAGAGTCTGTATGAAAGATGAGCGTAGTCCATCCCTGAGCATAAGCCAATTTTAATCCTTGTAAGATTGCCCAGAGCTCCGCATTGAGTATACTACATTGTCCAATCCTCCTTGAGTAGTGTAAGATCTGGTCTCCTTTCTCATCTAAAATGACTCCCCCAATGCTAGCCATATTCGTGGCTAAGGATATCACCCTATCTGTATAGAGTTGATAAGAACCGGTTCCTGTTTTGTGTTGGTACCGCACATTTGATATTGACACATCCAAGCTAGGGGAGAGTACTTGTATCTGCTGGTGTCTTCGAGATTACTTCCTTTGGGCCAGTTTAAAGACTCGGTGTGTTTCCCGGACCAGAGCTATGATTCTTGGCTTTAAGCTAGATGTCTACGTCCGTGTCTCTCTAAAGATCTCCGAGTTCCGATTTGTCCAGATAATCCAACAGGTTTGAGAAAACCAAGCTGCCCATCTAGGCTGGGTTTGGTATCCAAGACAAAATAAACCAGGTTTGGGAAAACTGTAGGATAACCCAGGAAATCCCTCAGTAATCCTGTTCGGTAACAATTGCGTTTCAAGAAGGATAACTTTAACTGCCCGTTCGGTATCACAGCTATTTATGTGGGATTATACTAGGGTTTCGGATAGAAATTGTAACTTTTACCATTTTCCCCTTACCTTGTTAGCACTTTATAAAATCGTGATTAACATGCAGAACACGATCAACTTATGATTATGAACCAGTCCATAATATTATTGGCGTCATTAGTCTCAGTGTAATGAAGCTAATATCAAGATTCTGCACCACATATGTTGTCTGTGTGCCTGCATACACGCACACACCATATTCTGCGTTCTCCTGTGGTAGCTTTGAGTTTATATGTATAGTTTTGTGCTGTAGTGACTTACTGCTAACTGATATAAATTCCAATATGAATCCTCAACAAAGATATTCAGATATACCACTACCAAGTATGAGTAATTAGAACTAGAATTAACGAAGGTAAT
Organism: Pinguicula primuliflora; assembly: GCA_025802335.1. Taxonomy (NCBI): domain Eukaryota; kingdom Viridiplantae; phylum Streptophyta; class Magnoliopsida; order Lamiales; family Lentibulariaceae; genus Pinguicula; species Pinguicula primuliflora. The sequence goes on along the minus strand of JAOYMZ010053630.1, from coordinate 6,864 downwards.
GAAAGTCATGTGGCTAAATTGTTCAGAAGATGATGAATCAGTGGTTTAGATTTGTAATTGTCTGAACCCCAATTAGCCAAGGAGCAGAATATGAAACTGATAAGCAGAAGTCATCCAGTAAAGAATCAAAGATAACAAATTCATCCAATAACTGGGATTAAAAGGATCATTGAACCACCAAACTCCTCCTCTACTCCATATACTAAGGGTTGCCGGGATTTCGCCAGAGAAATTATTGTAACTAACATCCAGGACCGTCATGTTAAAAAACTTAACTCTAAACTCCGACAAACTCCCCACAAAATAATTTGTAGACAGATTGAGATAGGCAATACATGAGCCGCGTGAAATGGAATCCGAAGAAATACCATCCCCAAGGCTGTTGTCGGAAAGATCGAGGCTTGTGAGTGACGAAATCTGGCAGAACTCCCCTGGAAACTTACCGGAAACATCAATGTCGGCAAGGTTGATAGAGACAACTTTGCCATTCTGGGCATCACAAGAAATGCCCATCCAATTGCACGGTGCATTCTGACCTGATTCGAGCCAATCATCGAGCTTCCCATCCGGGTCCGCAAGCAAACTATTCTTGGCACAAAGCAGAATTGCAGCAGATGTGGGGGTAAAACGAGAAGTTGGATGTTGGGGGTAAAATAGTAAATTGAATTCAGAGGATAACTAAGGGTTTCCGTCTCGCACGAGGGACAAATTTTCGAGAGCAGACCCTCAATTAATCCTGCCTGGACCGTAAACCCCGGGCATAATATTTTTAAAAAGTTGGCTACCGAACGGGAGGTTAACATGGTTAACCCCAAAATCCCACAATAAACCCTCCCAATCCCGGACACCAAACTGAGCCTCTAATGTCTTCCTGCAATACAGGAGAGTTTAGATTCTGTTCAATCCAAATGTGGGGTTGTACCTCATTCCAGAAGGTTGCTGGCAGGTTTGTGCTGGTTTCTGCCCACACCATGCGGCTACGATAGCATCACGCAGGACATGCAGAAGAGTTTTATCTTGGGAGCATAGATGGCATGCCGGTGAATCAGTCAGTTTGTGCCGAAATCTCTCATGGTTAGTCCACATGGCCCCTTTCAAAAGTTTCCAATGGAATAGTTTGATCTTTCCTGGTATTTCCATTTTCCACACTTGTCTCCATATTGGATCTTGGGGATTTGCATTGTCTCTTGAGAGACACTCATAGGCAGATGCTATTTTAAACAAACCTTTGGGGGCTAGATTCCAGCATCTGCATTCCGGGCCTCTATCATTCCTGGGGGAAGGGATTGTTACCATTTCTTTTATCATATGCAATGGCAGGAGGCCAGAGAGTCGGTCTACATCCCATGTACCTGTTGGAAGAGTAAAAGAGCAAACTAAATCGTCAGTATTAATGGGGCCTGCTTGATAACCTACCTGGTCCTGCAATAGAGTATGCGAGGGAAGCCATAGATTCGTCCAAAAATGGCATGTTCGCCCATCTCTTATATGCCATGAGAGGCCTTTGCAGAAAATTTTCCAAATCTTTTGGAGTTGATGGCATAGGGTAGAACCTTTTTTGGATGGGAAACCCCTTGAGAGGTCCACCTGTTGCTAATTGTATTTAGCCAAGAAGATCTGCTTCCATAATTTTGGTTGTGAAGATATAAGATCCCAAGCAACTTTGAGGAGTAAAGCGATGTTGTGCTCCCACATTTTACGAAGCCCTAGTCCTACACAAGCTTTAGGTTGGCAGATGGATCACCATGACACTTGGTGAGCTGGTTTTGTGTTCTCATTCTCACCCCACAAGAAAGCTCATTGAATCTTCTCTATGTCTTTGCAGGTTGTCTTTGGGAGGAGAGCGGATTGCATAGTTTAAGTAGGAAGGCTTTACAGGACAGATTTGTAGCTTATTAATATCCAGCATGTGTTCCATGACCGGGCATTATTTCTCACCTTTTCAGCCATTTTTGCATAGTGGCTTCTTCTTTGTCTTCCTTGCTGAATTTCCACTCCCAGATAAGTGCCAAACGAGGCTGTCATCTTGACATTAAGTATGTCAGAGATTCTATGGGACACTTGATCCTCCAGATTTGGGGGAAGTAGAACTCGAGACTTATCTCCATTTACTTTTTGCCCAGAGCGACTTGAGAAGATTTTCAGTACTTTTTGTATGACAAAAGTTTGTTCCACAAATGCTTTGCTAATGAGTACGAGGCCGTCTGCAAACATGATATGTGAGAGTTCAAAGTGTTGGAGGCCGAATTGCATTGGTTTCCACTCTGCGTGGGCCACCATTGAGTTTATCAGACTCAACAATCTCTATATATATAATACAAAGAGGTATGGAGATATGGGGTCTCCTTGTCTCACCCCCTCAGTGGAGAGACATTTTCCCCAAGTTCCCCATTCCATATGACTTGTAAGGAACTACTGGAAAGGAAGTTTTGAATGAGATTTATCAGAGCTGTAGGAAATCCAACCTGTACCAGAGTTTCGAATATGAACTCCCATCTAAGCATATCAAAGGCCTTTGAAAGGTCCACTTTTATTGCCATCCATTTTTTTTTCCATTTTTTCCTTGTTCTGATCTCATGCATAGCCTCAGGAACTATGGCTATATTCTCGACGATATTCCTTCCATTGATAAAGTTTGTCTGCATGGTCATGTAAGCTCAGTCATAACCTTGCTCATACAATTTGCAACCAACTTAGTTATTAATACCCACATTGATAAGGGTTATCAGTCGAAAATGAGCAGCTAGCAAGGGAGGTTTGACTTTTGGAGCAAGAACTATTAATGCCTTTGTTTAGAGAAGGGTCAAGTTCTCCAGAGTTGAATGCCTCTTGGATCATGTGCTAGAGTTGGAGTGCTATGACATCCCAATTGTGTTGGTAGAAGCTAGAATTTAGACTGTCAGGGCTAACAGCTTTTTAGGGATCCATATCAAATGTAGCTCGACGAATTTCTTCTATAGTGACCTGCTGGCTGCTGCTCAAGTAATCTTAGGGACTCTGTGGATAGTTCTGGGAAAGCATTATTGATCGGGTAAGCATCAGAGGGTGGTAGGCTTCTTGCACAGTAAAGGTTTGCATAATAGGATGTCACTTCCCTTGATATTCGTCTATTATCCGTAGTCCAGGTGCCATCAGAGAGTTGCAGTCCATGCATTTTACCAGATGATGTCTTCTTATGATGGATAGAGTGGAAATGCTGAATGTTTCTATCCCCTTGTACTGTCCAAACCGCTCGCCTATTTTGTTGTTTCAGTTCATACTCCTAAGAGAGGATTTCTTCTAGTTGCATCCTCAATGATATTTCTAGCTTTGATATGCCTGGATGGTATTCCTGCGGAGACAAGTTCTATACCCCTGAAATACTCCCTAGCAGCCTCCTTTTTTCAGGTTTAAGTCTCCAAAAATCCTTTCCAGTCACCTATTTTGTGTAATAATGTGTCCAAAGCCTCTTGGAAGGAGACGTCCTGTGACCATGTTGCAGCGAACTAGTCTTCCCATCCAGGATGGAACTCCCAACAACTAATGTAACGCATATGGTTAGAACACCCCGATGTAGAAAGAGGTCCTTGAATGCTTACAATCAGAGCACTGTGGTCGGAGGATATACTCATCGTGTGTTGCACAGATAGATCAGAAAAGAGTTTGGCAGCCTGACTATTGATTAGGACTCTGTCTAAACGCTCCAAACTAAGGCCCCTTTTCCATGTATATTTAGCGGCAGTGTATCCGACATCCAAAAGGTGATTTGTGGCTATAAAGTTGCAGAATTGGAGGCATCCCCTAGTCGGTTTCCCTCCTGATTTTTCAACAGGGACAGTGATCGCATTAAAGTCCCCTAGGAGCATCCACGGTGTCTGTATATTGTTCGCCAGATTCTATAATGCTGGCCAGAGTGTTCTTTTGGTTGTTTTCTGCAGTCTACCGTAAACTATGGTGCAAAGGAAGGATATACCATTTGGGATGGCTATACTGGCTTGTATGAATTGCCAGTTATTTTCGAGGATCCGCACATGAATCCCATCTTTCCACATAAGCCATATTCCACAAGAAAATCCCACTACCTCAATACGGTGTGAGGAAGAAAATTTCCTTACTTTGATAATACGATCAACTTCTTCTCCGCTAACCTTTGGTTCCAGGATCTTAGCCGCATCAATCCTATATGTCAAGAAGAAAAAATCAAGAGTTGCTAGGGTAGTAACATTGGATATGCCTTAACAATTCTAGCATAGTAAATTTATCGACATTAAAATAATTTTAAGGGGAAGAATTTGATACCCAAAATTGTGTGAGTATCCCACATTTTCTTCTATTTAAACCTTACAATCCCCACTTCCGCTGCCCTGTGTGTGAGATTTTCAACACCAACTACACACATCTTTGAGCAACCAGAGAGAATGTGTGTGAATAAAAAAGGGAAAGTTCACGAGAACCGCAGAAAAGGACAAATTAGTTTCAATTTTAAAAGAACAGTGGATCATGATAAAACTGTCTCCGTTATATAAAAAAATGACAAAGCTGTAAAGTTGAAAATTCGGTGCGCACCGCGACTGGCGAGCACCGCGCGGTGCCCCGGTTTCCTAGTGCGGTGCACCGGGAAACCTACTGCTAGACGAAGCTCCGCTACCGTGACAAGCTCGCCGCCGGACAAACCGGGACAAGCTCTACTCGAGCTCGCTGCCGCCGTGGACAAACCGGGACAAGCTCGCCGCTGCCGTGGCCACCTCCGTCTTTTGTCCCGCTGCCGACGTCGTGGGGATGATGATGAACAGTAATGGGGAAGTGATGGAAAAAAGGTAACAAAAAAAGGGTTGCACCGGCGGTGCACTACGAAAATCGTAGTGTGGAAAAATTCGCACCGCGGTACCGCCGGTTTGGCGGTTTGCACCGCCCCGCACCGACGGTGGCGGTTGCAAACCTGTAACTCTAGTGTCACATGAGCGCTGCATAGTATGCCGCGAGTCCCTGCTCCCCGAGTGGACTTGTTGCTTAAGAAAAATTGTCCACCATGCTGAGGACTTTTGATTAAAAAATCTTAAATGGCTAAGTGTAATTTGTACTCGTTGCATTGATCACTATCAAATGATAATAATTCGAGGATTTAAGTAGACCCGACCGACCATTGAATTATTATTATTTGATTGTGGATATTGGATTTGAATTTTGATACAGCTCAGGTAAACTTTTTCTTAGAGTGTGTTTGCAAGAGCTTATGCTTGTACAGAAGGACTTTTGAATGAAGAAAGTTTAAAAAGGAGCTTTGTAGAGAAGTTTGTATGTGTTTACAAAAAAAACTTTGTTATTGAAAAAGTTAAAATTGTAGTGTTGGCAAATATTTTGTTGGAAGCAACTTCTAGGTAATTATGTCATATTTTTTGGTTATATGTTTGTGGACAGGGGTAATTATGTCATATTTGATGGTTGAGTTAATTTTAAAATTGTCACCGTAAAAAGCCACCCAAAAGTCACCCTAACCTAACTTTTGACTTTTGGACTTTTTAATTTTTTTTTGTATACAAGCAGAAGTAAAATCTCAGTAACCAAACACCCAAAAAACTGTTTTTACTGTGGAAAAGTTAAAAACTCCTGCAGAAAAATTCCTGCAAACACCCACTTAGTTAGAAATTTTACCCGTCCAATGTACTTCTATTGTTGGATTTTGGACTCCAATTAGGTGTAGGATTGAATATAGAATTGAGGTCCACCTAATCAGGTGTGTTCGATCCCAACTTAATGAATTGAGCTTCGTGTATAAACTCTATTTGATAAGATTCGCGAGCTGAATATTTTGCGAACTTGCGAACAATCGCGAACGGGCTTAATTATACTTATTCGTGTTCGAATCATTTAAGTGTTCGTTTATATATTAGAGCTCTGAAATATAAAAAAGTAAACAATTTTGTAAGCATTTATTTTCCAACCTAAGCCATAAGCTTCTCGGCGGTTCCCCTTGTACACCGACCGACGCTACCAAGAAAATCATGCATGTGGTGGGGACTCAACTCAATAAAAATAAAATTCGGGCACCGAATTTTCATATTACTATGAGTTGAATAACATATTATTTTGGAAGGCAAATGCATGAATGATACTTAAAAAAGTGGCAGGCAGACAATCTAGCCAAACAAAGGCTATACAGTTAAACACAAAGTCTACATGTACGGGGCCAAAATGTATCGGCCTTGGTACAAGGCCTTTTTAAGAAATCTATAATAATTTTATTATTAATAATAAATATACAATAAATAGTTATAAATATAAAATTAATTGTAAAAAATATAAAATAATTAGTAATAAATATAAAATAAATTTATACTTATTTTATACAGTAAAATATATGGTTTAGAATTTATAACATTAAGTTCTTAGAATTTCTACGATAGGGTTTTAGGTTTTTAGTTCGGCGAAACCGTCGTAATATTAATTTTGGACAATAGCATTTAACAATGAGTTTTATGCATTTAGCCCTTGGGTTTATACATTTAGCCATTGGGTTTATAACATTTAAATAGGATTTTAGATTTTTACGGCGGCGAGACCGCCGTAATATTAAGTTTAGAATCTTGAATATTTTTAGAATTTATAACATTTAACTCTTAGAGTTTATAGAATAAGATTTTAGATTTTTTTGACGACAAAACCACCATAATATTAAATTTAGAGTTGCGAGTTTAACGATTTTAGAGTTTAGAGATATGGTTTATATTTATATTTTTTTTATATTTTAGTGTTTAAGTGGTTATATATATTTTTTGTACAGAAGGAATTAAAGTGTCGGCGGTGCGGTGGCGCACCGCCGGTGCACGGTTTACACCGGCACCGCACCGGCGGTGCGGTGCCCAATTTTCACCTCTATGTGGTGGT
>JAOYMZ010053619.1:0-13718 GCA_025802335.1 Pinguicula primuliflora | reverse complement strand
ATCAATCCAAGCTCTCCTTGGCGAGATATGACCGTTGCAAGGGCAAGCAAGTCATTTGCACTTTATTTCCCGAAATGGAGAGACAACTTTTTGGGTTGTTATTGGCCTTTTCCCGAAATGTATATACATGTCCCTTTCACCCATGTCGCCTTGTTTTGGGTGTGGATGAATTCAAAATTTATATAGCACATCACCAAATGTTACATTGTATCTATACCACACAAAATGGAGGGAAATCAAGTATATGTATAATGATTATGTGACTTAATTGTAATGAATCTCTAGCTTAATGAGCTTAAATTATGATATGAATTTAACTCATCAGAACTCAATGAACTGCAGCCAAAAAATAGGACCGTGGTAGTCCCACAAAAAACAGTCCTCAGCGCTAACCTGAGACATCTGCTGCACACTATAAGGAGTGGATACGAACTAACCGTTAGAAATATTAAATAAAATATGAACATCATAGTTTTAAATTTGATATGGAAGATCAAGTTTCTCAAGATGACAACAGGATTTCCTTGTTAATGGAAAATTTTCCTTTTTTCTACCCTCCAGAATCCATTTTCGAATCATGAACATAAACAACTAGTTCAAAGGCAGAAGAGTGTCCTGAACATCAAATCTTGTTCCTGCCTATTCTTTAGCACAGCATTGATATCTTCAGGATCCATGTGTATATCATGAAAGCCCAATTGTGGCTCTTCAAAGATAACATTTTTTATACTCAGTTGATCCACAGATTCCTGTTGCTTAAACCTCCTATTAGCACCGTCGTTTGTTAACAATGCATACGGTGCTTTACCATTAACTTCCGATAACCTAGGCACCGTTGTAGCCTCAAGCTGAGGCACCAAGGCGCACGGGCTCATCAAGCATTGTGTCATTGAGCAGCTTATAAGCATCTTCCTCTATAAAAACCCAACAATCATCTTCATAAACCTAGACAAAAAAACTAACATACAACTGTTTGACAGAACAGTGCCAGAGCAAAAGTGAACAAGAACGAGCAAGTGGCAAGGAAATAAACAAGCAAGCAACGCTCGCCTGTATTAAAGAGTTATTGTCCCACACCAAAAGTATAAGTGTGAGATAAGTAGTTTAAATAGGAATTGTGGTGAGAACCAATTATGTTGGGCCTAACGTTTTAACAGTGACACCCACAATTCCACCAATTTAACCGCCACACTCACACCTGCATACACGAGACCTAGTTGTCTCTGGGCTCGATTTATTCAAAGCCCGCTGACTCGAGTGTGATGGGCCAGGCGGCCGTTGACTCGCGTTTAGAGCCGACCCAGTTTATATAAAATTTATCATGGAATCTTAAAGAGTATTAAGAATTGTGAGGAGAAGCTATTACATGGGCTTAAGGTTTTAATGGTGACATCCACATTTCTACCAACTTAATCCCCACACGTACACCTGCATACATGAGACTCAGTTGTCCCTGGACTCGATTTATTCAAAACCCGTTGACCCGAGCGTGATGAGCCGGGCGACCTTTGACTCGCGTTTAGAGCCGGCCCAGTTTATATAAAAATTTATCATGGTATCGGAGCCAATAATGGTCTAATGACCGAATGGCATGTGTAGGCTTCCGCTCTTCTTCGGTGTGGCGTTCAAGTCCGACAGGGCTTGCCTAGTCGGACTTGAGGGGGAGTGTTAAAGAGTTATTGTCCCACACCAAAAGTATAAGTGTGAGATAAGTAGTTTTAATAGGAATTGTGGGGAGAACCTATTACCTTGGGCCTAAGGTTTTAATGGTGACACTTACATTCCTACCAACTTAACCCCCACACGCACATCTACATACACGAGATCCATTTGTCCCTGGCCTCGATTTATTCAAAGTCTGTTGACCCGAGTGTGATGGGCAGGACGGCCGTTGACTCGCGTTTAGAGCCGGCCAGTTTATATAAAAATCACAACAAGGAAAAGAATCAATCTATAATTGATTAGCAACTAATGCTTCAATACGTTTCTCATCCACAAGCAAGTCGGAGATTCATAAACAACAGAATCACCAACCGACAATACACAAACATAAACCCAAAAGTTTTTTTTCACAATTTCTCGGAATTATAATAAAAATATTTTTGGTGGAATTTAGAAGAGTTCAATAACTTAATTACTATTATTTTTATTATAATTTTTCCAGGACTTTAGGGTTGATGATAGAATATGATCGAATTTAATTTGTGCTAATATATTTGTACAACCAATATTTCGTAATGCAACATGAGCGCTTTCAGTGATCTCCTTCGTACGCCTATGCTTTACACCAAATCCATTCAAAATCTCTCATCTTCTTTGCTTGGGCTTCAAATTTTTTGTAGCGGGATTCTTGTATCTTGACCTTAGCGTTCTCCAGTGCAGCAGCAACAGCTGCATTGTAGGCTTCATGATTTTCATTGTTGTCTCGTCGGCCTGTGCTTTGTAGGTTTTGTAGAGAATAATCTTGTCCTTTAGCTTCGTGATTCTTTCCATTGTTTGCTCTCTGTTCAATAGTAAGTCATTTTTTTGTCCCTCCAGACGGGTAATCTTGGTTACAACTATGGGAAGTCTTTCCATTATTTTGCTTTTGAGTGTAGGAAGAGAAAGAGTGTGTTACATTGGTGTTTTTATACGGTAGTAAATATCAATAAATCGAATCATGCAAATCAGATGTAGAATCATGCAGTACAAGTTTCATGAAGGAATAGTAACAAACACTACCTTTCACTATATCACCATTCCACTAGCAAAAAATAGAATATCGGGTGACCCCAAATAATTTCACTCCCACTCTTCTAAATTGCAATTGACTACTTCTTGGTCATAAAAAGAAAAAGAACGACTTCATATATATCTATAACAAACAAAAAAGTTTTGTAAACAAAATCAAACGTTATGTAGTCAACAATAATGAAACACCCGAATAAATCATACAATATAAAATCGAATAAACCAGAACATCCATTGTAAATTGAAACCAAGACAAACTGTATGATGTCGAACCAATTGAAATAAGAACTGATTAAATCAAGTTTCTACCATGACAAACAATAGTATATTTGACGTAGGATGAACTAAGGCCAAATAAAGTTAGCAATCTATGAATACAATTTGTCTTCCTTCCATAATTAATACTTTTATCTTGCATTGTTCCACCATTGTATTAAAGAATAATACATTATCACAATGAATTCATTAACAAATATGATCAACATAAATAAAGTTAAAGAGAAACTCACGGTTAATAAATTTAGATCAATGAAAGTATTTGAGGTATGTTGTGATGCATGTAACTAGAAAATATATACATACAGCTAAAGCACGACATTAGGACATAACAATATGTACAATCACAATTCTTAAGAAGCTCACCATAAAGTTGACACTTTCTTAGATAATAAGTCAATTTTCTTTGATCACTGTGTCACAATTTTATGTGTTTTTTTTCACAGTTCTCCGTACAACATATTCTCAGAATTATAATAAAAAGCCTTTTTTGGTGGAATTTAGAGCAATTCAACAACATCATTACCATTAATTTTATTATAATTTTTCCCATGAGGACTTTCGATCAATCGAGCATCAATTTTATGGTGTTGATGATCGAATATGATCGAATTTAATTTGTGCCAGTATTTTTGTACAATTAATATTTCATAATGCAACATGAGCGCTTTCGCTGATCTCTTTCGTACGGTTATGCTTTACACACAATCCACTCAATATCCCTCATCTCCTTTGCCTGGGCTTCATATTTTTTACAGTCTGCTTGTTGTATCTTGACCTTAGCATTCTCCAGTGCAGTAACAGCTGCCTTGTAGGCTTCATGAGTTTTTACTGTTGTCTCGTCGGCCCGTACTTTGTAGGTTTCGTAGAGAATAATCTTGTTCTTTAGCTTCCTGATTCTTTCCACTACTTGCTCTTTGTTCAATAGTAAGTCATTTTTTTGTTCCTCCAGATGGGTAATCTTGGTTACAACAATGGGGAGTCTTTCCATTATTTTGTTTTAGAGTGTGCGATGAGAAAGAGTGTGTTATGTTGGTATTTTTATAGGGTAGTAAATATCAATCAATCGAATTATGCAAATCAGATGTAGAATCATGCAGTACAAGTCTCAGGAAGGAATCGTAGCAAACACTACCTTTCAACATGTCAGTATTCCCCTACCAAAAAACATAATATCAGGTGATGCAAAATAATTTTACTCCCACACTTATAAATTGCAATTGACTATTTCTTGGTGATTAAAATAAAAAGAACGACTTCATATATATATATATATGTATATATATAACAAACAAAAAAATTATGGAAACAAAATCAAACTTTATGTAGTAGAACGATAATAAAACACAAGAACAAATCATACAATGTAAAATCGAACAAACCAGAACATCCATTGTAAATTGAAACCAGAACATCTATTATAAATTGAAACCAAGACAAACTGTATGATGTCGAACCAATTGAAACAAGAACAAAACAAAATCAAGCTGCTACCATAACAAACAATAGTATAAAACAATGGCTGACTTCTTTTGGGGTTGGCTAGAAAACAAAAAGAAGCTACGTTGGCGGTCCTGGAACAATATATGTCTCCCTGTCTCAGAAGGAGGACTTGGATGCAGAAAACTCAGGGGCATATCTCAGGCACTTGGCATGAAGCTCTGGTGGAATCTCCGCCAACACAAATCCCTGTGGTCTGATTTTATGCTGCGCAAGTACTGCCCTCATATGGATCCCACTCTGGTTATTCGCAAGCAATCTGATTCCCATTGTTGGAGAAGAATGCTGAAGATTAGACAAATAATGCTCAGAAACACCTTCTGCTCCTGGGTAAAGGGCAATGCAATTTCTTCTCAGATGATTGGAATGGAATCCCAGATTTTCAAACTGCAATACACCCATCTCTATCTCATATGAAAGTGCCAGAATTCTGGCTAGATGCAGCATGGAATGAACCTATGTTATCGAGGATTATTCCAACGCCATTTGTTCAAACCATTCTCAACGTCGCCATCATGCCTGAATCAGATGATCTGGAAACCTCAGTTCAATGGGAGATTCACAACAAAATCAGTTTGGCACCCAAATTTGTCGATGGTTTGCTCCACTTCTGGATTTCAAATGGTTCTGGAGTGACAAATTTCCTCTAAAAGCAAGCATATTTATGTGGAGAATTCTTCATCACATCATCCCTGTGGACTTCAACATCAGACAAAAAGGAGTCTCTCTAGCTTCAAGATGTTCGTGCTGCTTTAATATAGGAAGCATTGAAACCATCAATCATCTTCTCTTGGAGGGAGAATTGGCTTCCAAGGTATGGAAATATTTTGAGGATATCATGCATCTATCTACTGTCAACACAAACCTTGAACACAGATTAGACGTGTGGCTTATAGGAAGCACTGAACGAACTATTGCATTCCTGAGGCGCTTACTCCCCCTTATTATATGTTGGGAAGTTTGGAAAATGAGATGCTCCATCAGATATGACTCTGCTGCTCTTGATGCTTCCGAGGTGATCTACTTTTGTGCAAGATTGGTCAGAGACTTTGGACAAAACGCAGGCTTGCCTCATCCTAGGAAAACTGCCAACCAGCAGATCCTATCTTAGTTGCAGATTCTGCTAACCTTCACCATGAGATGGAAACCTCCCGCTATTCCAGCCATGAAACTAAATGTTGATGGCAGCTATGGCTTTCAATCTGCGGGATTTGGAGGGCTCCTACAAGATGCAAACGGTTCGATCATCCTTGCATTTTATTCCAAAGTTTCATCATGCTCAGCTGTTGAGGCAGAAATAGATGCGCTACTCACTGGTATCACCCTTGCTATCCAATATGACTATCTGCAGCAAGAGATTGAAACTGATTCTTTGACTTTGGTAAATGGAATCAGACAGATAGACAACTCCCCATGGGTGATTCGACATAAGCTTCAACAGATTCTACAGAGACGAGCATGCCAGCTTACACACTGCTTCAGAGAACTCAACATGGTGGCTGATGCACTAGCCAAGAAGGGGGGCCAAGTAACCGAAGATAATATCACCATACTACGTCAATTACCCAAGGAGCTTCTCCCTTTATCTTAGCAAGATCTACATCGCATCTACACCAGAAAAAGAAGAATACCATCTTTGAGTCGTTACCCACAAGATATCTACCGGTTCAAAGATTCTTGTCTTTAACTATTGGCTTTTTTACTTTTTTGCTTTTTTTCCTTTTTCCTTTATTTCTTTTATTGGACTTCATTACATGTAAATAAAAACAGTTGATGGAGGAAGACGGCCGCCCAAAAAAAATCCCTTTAAAAAAACAATAGTATTTGACATAGGAAGAACTAAGGCAAAAAAAATCAACAATCTATGAAGAAATTTTGTCTTCCTTCCATAATGACATCCACACCTTCGTAACTACAATAATACTTTTATCTTGCATTGTTCCACCATTGTATTAAAGAAGAGTACATTGTCACCATGAATAATTAACAAATATGATCAACATAAATAAAGTTAAAGAGAAATTTAGAGTTAATAAATTTAGCTTAATGAAAGTTTGAATTATGTTGTATTGATGTTTGTAATTGGAAAATATATACATAAAGTTAAAGCACGACATGAGAACAGAACAATATGTGCAATCACAATTCTTAAGAAGCTCAGGGAAAAGCTGACACTTTCTTAGATGACTAAGTCAATTTTCTTAGATTACTGTGTCACTATTTTTAGGTGTTTGATTTCACAGTTCTCCGTACAACATATTCTCAAAATTATAATAAAAAGCATTTTCAGTGGAATTTAGAGGAGTTCAACAACTTCATTATCATTAATTTTATTATAATTTTTCCATGAGGACTTTCGATCAATCGAGCATCAATTTTATGGTGTTGATGATAGAATATGATCGAATTTAATTTGTGCCAGTATTTTGTACAATAAATATTTCATTATCGTTTGACTACATAAAGTTTTTTTTCCAGGAATACTACGACCCGAATAAGTCTATGCTGGAGTTGGTTTTTGCACCAGCGGAAGAATGGATTTCCCGTAGTGATGAAGAAATCATTGAGGCAACAATGAAGGAACTTGCAAAACTGTTCCCAGATGAAATCTCCGCTGATCACAGCAAGGCTAAAATATTGAAGTACCATGTTGTCAAAACTCCTTGGTAAGAAATGTAACCCTACTATCTGTTGGAGTAAAAATGTATCACACGGATTACAAACCAATAAATGCACTAGTATATAATGATATGCGATGTTTCATTCTATTGACTTAGTGCCTTGACTTTTAAGAATGTAAGCACACGCGCACGAGCCCGAACTCACAGAGTTTTCAAATTTCTACTCTATCCAGGACCATGTTAAAAATAGTGAGTCTCTGTCCCAACGCGTGCTCACTTTTGTAGATCTGGGTGCAAAACTGTACCTGGCACCGAACACTGGAAAGTCGTGTCCATTCACAATTCTCATTCTGGAATCTGGGTTGCAGAAGAAAACGAATAGTGTAGTTGCAGGACCATTTCCTTTTGTGCGTAGATGACGAAGCCAGCTTACCCCCTTTTTTGGTACCCATTCGTCTTCATTAACACCACATCCCATGACGTCAAAGGTAAGGTGATCGGCGAAATTTCCATCAGCCAATTGTTCCTAATACTCGCTCCCCCTGTCGGCGGTTTCAAGAGACCACCGTTGAAGGGGAAAGAAGAACGGGTTCTGGCAAAATCACCATCACTTGGAAGAATTAGGGTTCTTTCTCCAAGATTTCTGTCAATTTCAACTCAACCCTTGAGAAATCGACGACCGAAAACAGAGTTGCGGCTCCCTGCACTAGTCCACGAACAAGTAGGCAGCGATTGTAAGTTCTTCTACCTGAAAATGAGTCACATCTGTAATTTTACTTGCTGGATCACCTCATCCTCTCTCGGACAGGACTCTACAAATGCATCATTACAAACTGTACATCGGCAACAGACGACGACACAAAAAAGTTGAGCATGTATGCGCGTCTTGAGTGAGCATAAATTCTGTAAAAATATATTAATAACTCATAGATTAATCCCTGAAACAATCATCCACATCTTTAAAGCAGTATAGATATAGTAGTCATTCTCGAGAGATTCTTGGAAAGCAGTAACAGCACTGGACAACACACCACGTATATGTGGTTGGATGACAACCTCAGCTAGCTTTCAGATAAATAAATCCAACAAACAATAGTATCAGTAATATCCTATGCCAAAATCAATGGAGCAGACAAATATTATTCAGTCTTTGGGATACAAAACCAGCAATAATAAAAAGGAAAACGAAAATCCTCAAGAACTTCTTGACGTCCCTGGTTACTTCTGCCCTGAGACTGCCTTCTCAAAAAAATGTTTTCTTTATCCAGTCAAAAGTGTGAAGGTACGCGTGAATCCTTGTTAGTTATATAAATTACCTAATGTTCACGGTATCAAATATTGACGTTATTGAAACACCGCTCGAGATATCAATTTTGTAATTGGGCCAAGAGGTGAAAATCGGCTTATCCTTATCATTTGGGACGAATTCTTATGAATTAATTCAATCACTATCAGCCCAATTACATTCAAGATAGAAGAGGGACGCCAGACGAGGGTTACACAATATTAGGATTTGAGATGCAGTGACTGCGTTAAGGAGTCGCGCGAAGTACGCGATGCACGATCTATCCAATCCCACCCACTTCACCATGATCTCGGGAACGATACGTAACCACCAGCTTTGGGGTGGGGTATAAAAGGAGAAGGTCCAGGGAGTAATGAGGGGTGTTTTTCTGCATTCTAGTCGAAGAATTGGCGTTGATAATTCTTGAGTTGTGTGTAAGTAATTTGGAACATAGGTTAGATTGATTCTGAATCAAGGATTTTTCCGATAACTTGTGTGGTTTGTGTTCTTGAAAAAAAAATTCTTCAAACCCCCCACCAGTCTTTCTAGAGTGTCAGGCAGGGATTTTATTCGCTGAATCTGAGGGTCTTTTTGTAAAGATTGAATGGTCATACAAATGAATTTTGCAGAAACCCTCCCTTAGATGCTTATTTCTGATTTCAATTAATTTATGCGTGTGCTTGGTCGTAGTAGTAGTCCAGTATGATTCTTGTCCTTTTGTTGATTCTGGGTGGATTGAGTTCGGTAGAACCCCGGTTAGATTTTTGTGTGGAAGGAGGACGAAGCATATTTTTTTAAAACAGAATATGTGAAAATGTTTCAAAAATGAGAAGGACATTGCTGGTTGAATATTTATGTATGTGTTGCTTCTGATTTGTCCGTGTTGTGTGCTGTGGATTACATGATGGTGGTAAGGTTGGCTATGAGCCGTGTTTGGCCTAGTGTGGCGTGTTGGGGATCCTCGTGTTGGGCTGTGATGCTTGTGTTGGGCTGTAGTGCTCGTGTTGGGGATTTAAATACTAGTGTTGGCGATTGAGATCTCGGGTTGGCCTTTGGGCCATGTGTGTATGTGATATTGCCGTGTGGATGATCATATGGAAGATGATCGGTTATGTTGTACTGTGATTGAGAATGGAATATGTTACTACTTGTCTGCTGTCCAGTTTGTTAGGAGTTCATCCCTTGCTTAGTGTTTAATCGTTGACTGCTGTTTGTTGCAGATAGATCTCTTGGCATTAATTCTAGGATTTCAGAACAACTTATAGATTTTTAAAGAAAAATCAAGCATGCTGTATTATTTGGTCTCACTTTAACTATGATTTAAATTATTTACTGAGCCTCGGCTCACGGATACGTTTATCCAATATTTTCAGATCCCAGGGCAGAGGATCGTGGACGTGACTGACGAGGGTTCGATCATACTACTTCCTGTTGTTATGTTTTAATTTAATGCTTGTTCTAGTGCCTGTTAGACTCGGTTGAGTAGAAAGACTGCAACTTTATTTCTGGATTTCCTGTTATGTAGCTTGAGGGACATGTTCAGACTCTTGCGTCATGTTTTAATTCTACTATGCATTTAATTCTCCAAGTTTTATGTATATTCGGAAGGGAACTGGCGTTAGTATAATTTGGGTTGTGACAAAAAGGCTGTGAAAAACAAAGACAAGATGAAAGTGATCGGATTAAGAACGGAAATCAACTGCTAGTCCATCCCTTCGTTTAGCTAAAAGGTTGCCATTTAAATGGAAAAGATCAATTCAAGAATCCATTAAAAGGTTGTCATTTTTTTGGGGATATGGAATGTTAAAAGGCTTTCATTACATAACAATAACAAACCCATGAAAGAGATTAAAAATGGAGAAGGAAATTATTAGCTAGTTCATCTCTTCAGCTATGATTAGTGCACGGTCCAAAGGCCGAATTCTCTTCACTGGATCGGATTCCAGAACGACTTCATATATCTATCTATAACAAACAAAAAATTCTGGAAACAAAATCAAACTTTATGTAGTCGAACGATAATGAAACACCAGAACAAATCATACAATATAAAGTCGAACAAACCGGAACATCTATTGTAAATTGAAACGAGAACATCCATTGTAAATTGCAACTAAGACAAACTGTATGATGTTGAACCAATTGAAACAAGAACAGAACAAAATCAATCTGCTACTATAACAAACAATAGTATTTGACATAGGATGAACTAAGGGCAAAAAAAGTCAGCAATCTATGAAGAAAATTTGTCCTCCTTCCATAATGACATCCACACCTTCGAAACCACAATGATGCTTTTATCTTGTGTTATTCCACCATTGTATTAAAGAAGAATACATTGTCACAATGAATCATTAACAAATATGATCAACATAAATAAAGTTAAAGAGAAACTCACGTTTAATAAATTTAGATAAATGAAAGTATTTGAGTTATGTTTTATGATGCTTGTAACTGAAAAATATATACATACAGTTAAAGCAAGACATTAAAAAATAACAATATATACAATCACAATTCTTAATAAGATCACGGCAAAGTTGACATTTTCTTAGATAAATAAGTCAATTTTCTTAGATCACCGTGTCACAATTCTTAGGTATTTTTTTCACTGTTCTGTATAACATATTCTTGGAATTATTATAAAAAGCATTTTCGGGGGAATTTAGAGAAATTCAACAACTTCATTACCATTAATTTTATTATAATTTTCCCATGACAACTTTCGATCAATTTTATGGTGTTGATAGTAGAATATGATCGAATTTAATTTGTGCCAGTATTTTTGTGCAACCAATATTTCATAATGCAATATGAGCACTTCAGTGATCTGCTTCGTACGGCTATGCTTTACACCCAATCCACTCGAAATCCCTCATCTTCTTTGCCAGGGCTTCAAATTTTTTATAGCAAGCTTCTTGTATCTTGACCTTAGCGTTTTCTACAGTGCAACAACAGCCGCCTAGTAGGTTTCATTCATTTCCATCGTTGTCCCGTCGGCCTGTGCTTTTTAGGTTTCGTACAGAGTATTCTTGTCCTTTAGCTCCCTGATTCTTTCAGCTGCTTGCACTCTCTTCAGTAGTAAGTCACTTTTTTGCCCCTCCAAACGGGTAATCCTGCTTACAACTATGGGGAGCCTTTCCATTGTTTTGTTTTCGAGTGTGCGGTGGGAAAGAGTGTATTATGTTGGTATTTTTATAGGGTAGTAACATATCAATCAATTGAAACATGCAAATCAGATGTAGAATCATGCAGTATAAGTCTTAGGAAGGAATCGTAACAAACAGTACCTTTCACCATGTCAGCATTCCACTAGTAAAAAATAGAATATCACGTGATGCTAAATAATTTCACTCTCACTCTTCTGAATTGCAATTGACTACTTCTTGGTGATCAAAATAAAAGAACAACTTCATATATATCTATATCAAACAAAAAGGTTCTGGAAACAAAATCAAACTTTGTGTAGTCGAACGATAATGAAACACCAGAACAAATCATACAATATAAAGTCGAACAAACCAGAACATCCATTGTAAATTGAAGCCAGAACATCCATTGTAAATTGAAACCAAGACAAACCGTATGATGTCGAACCAATTGAAACAAGAACAGAAAAAATTAAACTACTACCACACAAACAAATAGTATTTGACATAGGATGATCTAAGGCCAAAAAAAGTCAGCAGTCTATGAAGAAAATTTGCATTCTTCCATAATGAATTCCACACCTTCGAAACCACAATAATACTTTTATCTTGCGTTATTCCATCATTGTATTCAAGAAGAATACATTGTCACAATGAATCATTAACATATATGATCAACATAAATAAAGTTAAAGATAACTAACTGTTAATAAATTTAGATCAATAAAAGTATTTGAGTTATGATGCTTTGAACTGGAAAATATATACATACAGTTAAAGTACGACATTATGACATAACAATATGTACAATCACATTCTTATGAATCACATGACAAAGTTGAACTTTCTTAGATGAATAAGTCAATTTTCTTTTATCACCGTGTCAATATTCTTATGTGTTTTTTTTTTTCACAGTTCTCCGTACAACATATTCTCACAACTATAATAAAAAGCATTTTCTGTGTAATTTACAGGAGTTTGGCAACTTCATTACCATTAATTTTATTATAATTTGTCTCCATGAGGACTTTCGACCAATCGAGCACCAATTTTATGGTGTTGATGATAAAATATCATCGAATTTAATTTGTGTTAGTATTTTTGGACAACAAATATTTCATAATGCAACATGAGCGCTTTCGGTGATCTCCTTCGTACGGCTATGCTTTACACCCATTCCACTCAAAATCCCTCATCTTCTTTACTTGGGATTCAAATTTTGTATAGCCTGCTTCTTATATCTTGACTTTAGCATTCTCTAGTGCAGCAACAGCAGCCTTGTAGGCTTCATGAGTTTTCATCGTTGTCTCGTTGGCCTGTGCTTTATAGGTTTCGTAGAGAGTAATCTTGTCCTTTAGCTCCCAAATTCTTTCCACTGCTTGCTCTCTGTTCAATAGTAAGTCACTTTTTTTGTTCCTCCAGACGGGTAATCTTGCTTACAACTATGGGGAGTATTTCCATTGTTTCGTTTTTGAGTATGCGATGAGAAAAAGTGTGTTATGTTGGTGATTTTATAGGGTAGTAACATATCAATCAATCGAATCATGCAACTCAGATGTAGAATCATGCAGTACAAGTCTCAGGGAGGAATCATAACAAATACTACCTTTCACCATGTCAGCATTCCACCATCAAAAAGCAGAATATCATGTGATGTCAAATAATTTCACTCTCACGCTTTTGAATTGCAATTGACTACTTCTTGGTGATCAAAATAAAAGGAACAAATTCATATATATCTATAACAAACAAAAAAGTTCTGAAAACAAAATCAAACTTTATGTAGTCGAACGATAATGAAACACCAGAACAAATCATACAATATAGAGTCAATCAAATCAGAACATCCATTGTAAATCGAAACCAGAACATCCGTTATAAATTGAAACCAAGACAAACTGTATTATATCTAACTAATTGAAACAAGAACATAACAAAATCAAACTGCTACCATAACAAACCATAGTATTTGACATATGATAAACTAAGGCCAAAAAAGTTAGAAATCTATGAAGAAAATTTGTCTTCCTTCCTTAATGACATCCACTCCTTTGAAACCACAATAATACTTTTATCTTGCGTTATTCCACCATTGTATTAAAGAAGAATACATTGTCACAATGAATCATTAACAAATATGATCAACATAAATAAAGT
>JAOYMZ010053608.1:0-13720 GCA_025802335.1 Pinguicula primuliflora | reverse complement strand
TAGAGAAATTTGGGTGGGTGATTCTTTTTTTTTTCTCTTTTTCCTGCGAATATTTTAATATTTTTTATTAATATTTTAGTAAACTTTTCATATTTCATACAATCTAAAATATCCGGCAATACGCTTATCATTTACCGAAATGGAGACTGTCATAATTATCAGTGTGTCGTGCGCTTTCATTTGACATGCGACTTCATATAGTTTTGATGTACCTATTGTTTTATTATTTTATTATTATTTTATATGGTTTGGATTTAGGGTTTAGGGTTTAACTTTAGGGTTTAAGGTTTATAGAATTTTGGGTTTTAGTTTTAAGGCGGCGAAGCCGCCGTAATATTGATTATTATTTTTAATAAAGTTTAGCATTTATGGTTTGTAGGGTTTAGGTTTAGGGTTTTAGTTTTTTTGCGGCGAAACCGGCGTAATATTGGTTAACATTTTAAATAAAGTTTAGCATTGATGGTTTATAGAGTTTAGGGTTTGGGTTTAGAGTTTAGGATTTAGAGTTTAGGGTTTTAATTTTTCGGCGGCGGAGTCGCCGTAATATTAATTCTTATTTTTAATATGATTTAATATTTTGGGTATATGGTTTAGTGTTCGGTTTAGGTTTTAGGGTTTAGTGTTCTGTTTAGGATTTAAGGTTTTAGTTTTGGATTTTAGGGTTTAGGCGGCTAAACCGTCGTAATATTAATTCTTATTTTAATATGATTTAGGGTCTAGGGTTCGAATTTAGGGTTTGGGTTTTAGGATTCGAATTTAGGATTTAGGATTAGGAATTAGGGTAGGTTTATTTAATTAAAATTGCTCTAAATCCTATAATTTTTAAACACAAAATATATAATATTATTATTCAAAATAACTAATATTTAATTAATTAATATTTTATTAATTAAAAATTAATTTATTAATATTTTATTATTATTTTGTTGAGGTCAGAATTTTATGATCTCAAAAATGTTGATCCTCTACCACTCCTCTTTAAAGTTTATATATTTTTTTTATTTTAAAGGTTGAAATAACATACAATTATGTAATTAATGGTAGTGGACCCCACACCCTAGGACCTGGACCCCAAAGCGAAATGCGTAAAGAGTTTTTTCATCGATTAGTTTTCTTTAGCTAGTTAATTAAATTAAATTAATTGATTTCACTGTCCACCGTAATTCCACCTTCCTTCCCAAAACTTCCCTGGCCCTTTCCTCCTGGTAAAATCTTTGCTCTTCCATGGCGGGACTACTCACCACTCTCCGACACCAACAGCCATCTTCCGCAGCGAACAACCAATCATTCACAATGAAACTCCTGCTCCTACTCACCCTCCTTCCTCTCACACTCGCCCTCTTCGCCTTTTTCCTCCAGTGGCGCGGCGGAGGAGTCATTGATCCCATTTCGCGATGGTCTCCCGATGAATCTCACAAATTTCCTGGAATGGATTCCTCCCCCCTCGCCACTATTAGCCACTCATCTTCTCATTCGTCCGATTGCTCCAACCTCGTGGGACACTCCAATTCGGCGGCATTCCCCTATTTCAGAGAATGGAACTTCAAGTTTGATGGTGATCTTAAACCAAAGGTTCATTCTGTTCCACATCTTTCACGTGTTTTCTTAATTTGATCGTCTTGAAGGGGTTTTAATTGGTTTATGCGAAATGGGTTTTGTGAGGAGGATTTCCATCTTGGCTGCTGTTCGAATGGTGAACTGATTAAGGCTCTTAGACATTAAAACGCCAGAACTTATTTCTTTGATGCTTGATTCCTAATATTTTCATGCTTTGATCAAGTATTGTATGCATTTCTCTATTGAATTTGATGCTAAAAGTTTCTTTATTTCTTAATAAGAAATGGATTATCTGGTAAATATTGCCAAATGTTACGTATCATTTTCCCTGAAAACAATTCTTATCTCTTTCCCCATTGTTTTAACTTAGAGATGTTCAGAGGCCACATTATATTTTTCGAAATATCTCTAATCTCTGGATTCTGTATGATCAAGTTAAAAGTTAGAACCAAAGTTAGTCTAGGTCGTCCAAATTGCATATTTTTTGGCCAGTGCTGCGTACTAAGATCACTTGACCACGTGTTTTTAAATCCCTTTTAGTCGTCGATGAAGAGAAATTTACTCCAGAGGTTTATGAATACGGATACCACTTATTTATGATATTGTACCTGAACTTATATATAGTATATATATTTGCACGGCTGAATATGTAATTGTGAACTACTGTTCTTATATGCTACGATTGGAGCAGAAACTTCAAATGCATTCAGTAAAGCTTCTGGTCAATCCGTTTTTTTTCATTGTGCCATTCTTTTGCCACATTGTCCATGCCAAAAAAATTTTGGCGCTATCTGCTCATTTTCTCAAATTGTTCCATGACCAGATTTGCATCACAACAAGTACATCTGCCAGCTTGGATCAGATCCTGCCATGGATGTTTTACCATAAAGTTATTGGGGTGTCAAATTTTTTCCTTTTTGTAGAAGGGAAGGCCGCATCTCCTGCAGTTTCCAGAGTTCTTGAATCCATTCCGGTGAGTTTTTATGCACTTCTCTTTTGTTCCTGGAGAAAATGTTTTCGTTAGCTAATCATAGAACATTTCTGTACATTTCTCAAATTAAGGCCCTGCTCAGGCAGACAGCAAAAACAAGAAATATGCCATCTCTATGTTATGGATTTAGTATATTGAGTCATGTTAAGTAGCATCCTTAAACTTACATGATAGTGTTTAAATATTCTAGGCATCTAATTTTGCTTGAACCCAGAAGCATTGACTCTGTTTAAACTTACAGGGAGTGAAAGTCATATACAGAACCAAAGAACTGGAAGAGCAACAAGCTAGAAGGTATATAGCTGATGATATCGCTTGATGTATGTCGCTTGGTTCTCTTATTCACAGATCGATGGATATATAAGTCTAGGTGTCAGTGAAGGAACAGTCCTTTTTATTTGCCATGATCTGCTGACCATTACACCTTCGTCTTTTAATTAATCATTCAGCTCAGAGCTGCAAAAAATTTCATCTCTTGTGTTAGCGGTTGCTTTTAGTTTCTTACAAGGCTTTTGCATTGCTCCTTCAGCCGGATCTGGAACGAAACTTGGTTGTCGAGTTTCTTTTACAAACCTTGCAATTACGAGCTTTTTGTGAAACAGTCCTTAAACATGGAAATGGCAATAGTTATGGCAAGGGTATGAATCTGTGCATTACCATGAAAACTTGGATATATTTTCAAATGAAAATTTGATCAGACTGTATACTATTATATTCCAGGATGCTGGCATGGACTGGATACTGCATCTAGATACTGATGAATTGATACATCCAGCTGGGGCTCGGGAATATTCTTTGAGGAGATTGTTGCTTGATGTGCCTGGGAATGTGGACATGGTTGTCTTTCCCAACTATGTAAGCACTTTGGTATCTGTGTTCTTTCCCTTTATCTGATATCGGCCTCTTTATACAGGAAAGATGAAGCTGTATGACATTGTATCTTAAGTCTAACCATTAAATGCCATTTTCAGGAGAGTAGCGTTGAACAAGATGACATCCAGGAACCGTTCACGGAGGTAACTATATTAGTGTCTGGTCTAGGAATCTGCAATTGTTGATCCTGATGTTTCTGAAATTAGCTAGAATCATTCGTCCATGGATCATTTTCTGCAGGTCTATGCAAAAGAATGAAATTTATGATTCTCAAAAAATAAAAATACTAATGTCTGTTGGGACAAATGTTTGTTTTAGAACACCTTGGTAGGCAGAATTTGAACCAGTCAAGAGGGTGTATTTTTCATTCAGGACATTGTGCTATATAATAATATATCCCGATCAGCCAAGAATAACTGGATTCCTTGTGTTTATGGTCTATAGGTCTCGATGTTCAAGAAAAATTATGATCATTTAACAAAAGACACTTACTTCGGCATGTATAAGGAATCTACCCGTGGCAATCCAAATTACTTTTTGACCTATGGGAATGGTAAAGCAGCTGCTCGAATACAGGATCATCTCCGCCCTAATGGTGCACACAGATGGCATAATTACATGAAATCTCCAAAGTATATATCTAAATTATACGATCCACAACTATAAAGATGATGCATTCTGTTTACTGAATGTTTGATCCTTGCTGTGAAGTTATTCTTCTCCTTAATATTGGTGTAGTCATCTTTTAATCTGTGATTTTATTGAATGTTTGGCAGTGAGATCAAGTTGGAAGAGGCTGCTGTCTTACATTTTACATATGCCAAATTCTCTGACCTGACCTCTAGGCGTGATCGGTGTGGATGCAAACCGACCAAGGAAGATGTCAAGAGATGCTTTATGCTGGATTTTGATAGATCTGTAAGTTTCCCAATTCGGCTTTCTTGTATGTTACTTTACGTATGGTCCAATGGTACGCCTCTAGCTGTGTATCTTTTGTTGGATTTGATGATAATGAAGTCCAGCAAGTAAAGGTTGCTTTGCGACAATCTTGTGGATTTTCTGGATGACAAACCAATTATTTCATACATGCCGAGGGGTGGGTGTATGATTGCGTACATCCTACCCTCACCAGACCCTGCCTAAGGGCGGGATTTACTGGGTATGTTTGGTTTGGTTTGGTTTATGCCTATCTCATCTCACGGTTAACAAGGATGGCTAATTGTTCGCAGGCATTTATTATTGCTTCAACTGCAACGGAGGAGGAGATGCTGAACTGGTAACAATTTTGATTACAAAATGCTACATGTTTCTTTATAATTTGCTCTTCCTCGGTTGTGATTTTCTCCGAAACATGATTTTTCACTTGTACTTGACCATCTAATTTTCACTGTGCAGGTATCGTGAGCATGTTGTCTGGACTGATAAAACTCTTAATTTGAAGCTATTGAGGAAAGGAATCCTGACACGTATTTATGCTCCCATGGTAAGCTCGTAAGCTTCATTACCAGTACTTTGATAATAACTCTAGTTCACAAGGTTATTTACTTTGTAATCATATTTTTATTGTTCGTTTTTCAGACCATCATCCAAGGGTTGAGGGAGTCTGGTGTATTTGCGTCCATTATTGCTTCGGCTCAAAGGTCATCTGAATCAGAAGAGAAACTATTTCTCTCTACCCCGAGCAGTAATTCGTCTGGGCTAACACAGCCACTACCATTCCAGTCAAGAAAGATGGGCAGAGATATAGTATCTCAAGCAAAAGCAAGAAAAGTTTTAGAAGCACTGCCCATGCTCCAAGAACTTGCCATCCCACCCCTGTCTCCACCAGTTATGGATGGCCATCAGATCGATACGTAACTCGTATTCTTGACTGCTGCGTTTACTGTCCTTTCTATAATGCAGTGCGGGTAGATAATCTTGTTTCTGCTCCGAGATCGATGATTAGTAATAGCAATGATTTGAGCAAGCAACAGTCGCATTACTTGGTCGTTTCACTTGCGGGCTATGTCTGTTCACGATTAATTACCCAAGCACCGGTGTATACCATAATGTAGAAAAACTGAGAGGTTGGAGGAGAAAGCTGTGTAGAGTCTGTAGATTGATTATGGAGTAGAAGTACTTTACAGGTTGGTGATTTGTTCTTTTTATGATGCGGGATATGCTGTTACTTCTGTATTTGTAACGTATCTTACACATATTAACCATTGTCTGTATGGATCATCGTATAATGAAATAAAGGTTGTTTGCTTCTTTATATAGTATATGCCATTTGGTTCATTCTTCACCTATGTTTGCTTCTGTATCTATTGCTTGAGTTATAGATGCAAACAGAGATTTCTTCTGCTGTAACAATTAGTGGGGATATGTTATCTTGAATTGTGACACTTTGGTACTTTAACATGGTTTGTACCATGATTAAGACAGTGATAATCATGAATGTAGTGGATGGAGAATTTAAAAAATTAATGAAATTTTCAAATATATAACGAAATAAAAATGATCAAACTTAGTTCTTTTCAAAATATCAAAAACAATTGTCATACATCATTCATTAAAAAAATTTGTACATTGACATGTTCCACCGACTCCTATCCTTACTGATCACCCCAAATTTAAAAAAATAGTTAAAAAGTTTAAGCATCACAACAATGATCAATAACAATGGTGATTATAGATTTCGCATCCGGATGTTGGATGGACTCCAGGAAAATAAAGTAGTTAATGACGATGTCACCCAAACACAAATGAATAAAGATGTTTTCTATGCAAAATTCTATCATCAACATGATCACCACAATTGATATCATAAATACTGTTGTGTTCAATAGAGAGAATACGAACTGCAACCTCAACATTTCTTTGTGAGTAATACCATATTTTTCATCTGTTGAGGTGCCATAGATTTTACCTGGTGGCCTCAACGCCAACTGATATGAGATCGTTGCTATAAGAATGGCCACTGACAGTACGTGGTTTCGGCGTCCAATGCGCAAATAGTTTAGCATCACATGATCCCATCGGTCAAGTGTCCAAAATCTTTTGATCTCCTTTATGCTAGATGGCACCAATGTTCCTTTGATTGCTCCCGCTTGGTTCAAAATATTCATAACTTCAGCACGTCGTATAGAATTTTGATTTTGTTCTGCAATGTCTTGTGCCGTAAGAGAAGACTTGTTCATGTCGTTGACATTCTTTTTTATGGTATGCCGTTAGTGTTAATTAATCTTGGAATGAAACAAGAACATGCTTTTTTTATAGGTGAAACAAGAACATTTTATCATTCTTTTTTAGAGATGTTGTTAGTGTTAATTACTCTTAGAATGAAACAAGAACATGTTGTCATTCTTTTTTTGGATATGCTGCTAGTGTTAATTAATCTTGGAATGAAACAAGAATATGCTTTTTTTGATAAGTGAAACAAGAACATGATGTCATTCTTTTTTAGGGTATGCTGTTAGTGTTAATTAATCTTGGAATGAAACAAGAACATGATGTCATTCATTTTTAGTGTATGCTGTGCTGTTAATTAATCTTGGAATGAAACAAGAACATGTTGTCATTATTTTTTAGGGTATGTTGTTATAACAGCATACCCTACAAACTAAAAGTGGAAATTCATCCATATAATAATCTTTCAAATAATATCATCGCTGCTGCTTGTACTGGTAGTGCGGGTATCAATAGGAAATTGTCTTTTTGTTGCGCTCTTTGTTAGCCTAAACAAACTGTCCCGGATGCAGTCTAGGCAAAAAAAAATAGTTTTTGCCATGCCGCCTAGGCAGCCTGGGCGCGGGGCGTCCCCAAAATGCTTTGGGGCCACCCAACGCATTCTCGAACACTGATCATAGTATAATGAAATAAAAGTTGTCTGTATATAGTATATGGTATTTGGTATATTCTCCTGCTACGTACCATAAACACGATATGTGTTTGATGAAGAGTGCACAATTTAAATTCTGGAAAAAAAAGCTAGTAAATGCATGCAGTATTAACCTTTTCAGAGAAGTGAGAACCACAATCTAACACTTCACAAAAGATAGAGATGTGGGAGATCAGTGTTAGGCTAGTGGACAGAAATACAAAATGAATAATGCTAGTTGTACCCTCTTTGGACCCTATTTTTAAACTCCATATGTGGCAAGTATCACAACCACTCAATAAAAAAAACCATACATAAAATGGGATCCTAGGATACATGTAGCATTACTCATACAAAATATATACGCCAAGTTTCCATTGGCCATCGAACTGAAATTCAGAAGATACAAAATCATACTAAAATTGGCGACTATCTATCTCTATGGGCATCAACATGGCGCATGGTGTGCATATGTGTTTTCTGCAGAGATCTTTCTGTATTTCTATAGCCACCACGACGTGACCTTGCATCATGCCAAAAGCTTTTGGAATGCGAATACTTGGGCTCATCAGCATAACACTCCGCCTTACAACCCCAAGAATCATTACCATTTTCCCTCCAGCCCCAAGATTCATGGACATTGTTCCTCCGTCCCCCGGATCCATTCGTGTCGTCCCTCCGACCCCCGGATTCATTCCTGTTGTCCCTCCAACCATCTTTGATACCCATGGAGTTGTTATTTTCACAGGGATATCTAACATTGATTCTTGATTCTTGAGCACTAGCTTTCTCCCGGCTCCAACTCGTGGGATTGCTTTCTCTATGCACCCACCCATTATGCCGCCTTACAGACTCATTCCCAGCTTTCCACCCTTCATTCCCAGAGAAATCCTGTTGGTAGCCACTATGTTCACAAAGATTTCTTTCTTCCAAGTTTACAGAATCATCCCACCTACTCCATCCATGCAGAGCTTCTTTCAAATTTCCACTATATCGCTCATGATTTCCTTCCCAAGGATTACCAATATTAGTTTGATTCTTTTGTGCTTGGCTGCACTGAGCCTCTTCATTTGCCGTTTCCAACTTCTCATCCTCCTGTGCTTCATCAGGATCAAAATGGTAGCGATCTAGTTCGGCTATCAACTCGGGATCCCTATAGGTGTTCCAATCAATCTCACCAATGTACATATCTGGATCAGGCAAATGGTTATCACATGTAATGCCATCGATCATGGCCAGGTACCGTTGTTTTGCATTCTTTAAAGCCTCTTCACCAGCCGAAGCATCCCAATTTAGCACGCTTGGATAACAGACAATATATTTTTTTGATGCCAATATCTTATTCCAAGGAACTTTTACTGATTTGCAATAATCTATTTCCCAGTATGGCAGCATGTTGTCTTTTGGACCTGTCACAAAAATATCAGATTAGCTCAGTGCTGTGAATATAAATGCTCTAATTCTTGAAGGTTAGATTCAGCAGTGTCAAAAAAATTATAGTTTTTCATAGCACATCATAGCTTTATGATGCACATGCTGCATAGCCAACAATAAACTTAAGCATAGTGATTAAAATTTATGGCTACGCAGAGTATCAGCAGTTGTATCTCGAAAAACAAAATGCACAGGAAGGTTTCACAAATCATTCTTTATAGGAAAAGAGGAGCGTACACATACGTGAGTACAAAGCGACGTCGTTTCGGACATGTCAGCGGCCCACCACGCAAAAGTGTTAAATACACATCTTTTAGTTACACTAATACCGCTACTTAGGGTTTATATAGTATACAGTGAGAGCCTGTAGGCCCCAGCTCCCTTCTTTATATGCTTATTTGGTCTCTACATCCTAAAAGGATAAAAGAAAATAGGATTTCAACCATCACCCCAAACAAACATTCAAAAAACGAAAAGAAATTTAAATAAAATGAATGATTGGCGTTTTCATCTAAATTCTTGCTTAAATCCATCCATCCCAATCCATAAACGAAAAAACAAAATCAGTCATAATTCAGAAACATTCTTAGCTGTGAATCGGAAAACCATATTGAAAAAAAAAAACTCATCTCGACTGCACAATTCATCAATTCGGAGTCATAAGAGCGCTGAGAAATATAAATTAGTACCAAAAGTATATGAATTGAGGTTAGGCGAGAGAGAAATCTCTTCATATTCCGACTGTCTAGACTTCTTCGGTCTGGGCATATATCTCCTGTTCCAATTTCCCATTCTCCTGTCCAGGGATCGAACCCAGATGAAAAACTTGCTCATATATACACACATGTATGTATGTAGATTTTAAAAAAATGTATGTAGATACGCTGACATGTCTTTAGGAGCTTCCCCAATTCTGGGCCTAACCTCCTCTTCTGCGAATATTTTCTGCAACCACAGTGGCTGACCAGATTGGGGCCTTTAATCAAACATATATATGGCCTATGGGGGTACCCCATAGAGGACCATTAAGAGTATTGGGCCGGGAGCCGCACACTAATACTTGTCACCAAGTGCGAACCTAGATAAAAATTTGAAGGGTTTTGCTACAGTTCGGATAGTGTGTCCAAACTCCTACTTTTTTCCGCCTTTGATTCCTAGCATCAAAATCAATCGGTTGTATATTTTGGATTCCGTTGTTTTGTCGTAAAAAAACAACTAAAATCCTATTAAATAAACATTTTAAGAGTAACAAAATTAAATTTAATATTTTGGATTGGAGTTACCGAAGCTCAGGCATTTGGGAAACGGTGCTGTTACATGGCCAGCACCGGCTGGATGTTGATTTTTTCCTAAATTCTTTGCAATGCAGGATTCAAATCCTGCAACCCTTCTCTTCTCACCCACTTTTCACCAATGTACGAGAAGTCGGGAGGTGGATTGACCCAGCGACTTATCGGCCAAGGCGGTCGACCAGCGCAACCCCTTCCCCCTATTTTTTTAATCAAAAAATATATATATAAAGGTTTAACATAAATAGAATACAAAAATATACTAAAAAAGAAGTCAAAATTTTGCAAAATAATATTCAATTAGTTTAGATATTTAATTTCATCATTAATCTTCATAGGTAGTCTTCTTCTTTGTCAACCTCGGTCTCACTCCCAGCCACGCCGATTTGGCCCAAAACGGGGCGCCAACGAGGTTTCGGCCGACTAGTCGGGCGACTTATCGCTGGGGCGGCCGACTTCTCGAATACTGCTTTTCACCATCACCTACTATCGATTGCGCATTTTTGTTATTCTATGCATCGAAATTTAATATACACACTTTCTAAACTCTAAAATAGATAAAATAAAATAAAATAAATATTATGACGCCTTCACCGCCGAAAAAATATAACTCTAACCTATAAACCCAAACTTAAATGTCACAGAAACAATCTCTCCATCCTGTTGTGGGATGAGGGTATGATTGCGTACATTCTACCCTCTCCAGACCATGCCTAATGGCGGAATTTACTGGGTATGTTTGATTTGGTTTAGTTATAAATTCCAAACCTTATAAACACGAAAATTCAATAATTTTTTTATAATTTTTTGAGAATTAATATTCTATATACCCTAAATGCTAAATGTTATAAACGGTAAAGTATATAATCTAAATTTTATAATCTGTGATTTATAAATAAAAAAAATTCAGTTAATAAGGTAAAAAAAAATTCCAAAACGACATCAGCAGCATTTGTCCAGCAACCAGACGTTCAGCATTTCCGTTTGCGAAATTTGAACGAAAGACCTCAAACCCAATTGCCATCGTTCTCAAAGTTCCTCTCCTTAAGAAAGTTCATTCGGCACTCATTTATGTTTTTTATTAATTATGAAATTGCTTTAATATTTGTTCAACTCGTGAATTGCATCATCTGTTCATCAACATTCCGTCATTTGGGTCGAGAAGCTCCAACATCCATAATTGCACCCTGTAGAATAGAATGCATTGATAGATGGGTTTGCAAAACATGTAATTTACGGTACCTGGTGGCAATATGGCATCAAAACGATACACCTCAAATTAGGGGTCCCGGAGGGGGCATGTGCCCCCTCCCCCTCCTTAAATCCGCCCCCTATTCTATTATATATGACTGATTTTTTTGAGATGAATGTTTTTTGAGTTTGAAGAAAATAGAAAAAAAGTTGCACAATTAGATGGAGAAGAAAGGAAGAAGTTGAAGAATTGAGGTTTTAATGGGAATCTCAATCTTGGGAAATGTCCACTTAACTTTTGAAATTATATTCAATGCATTTGTTTATTATATATTATTATATTATTATATTATATTTTATATATATTTTATTTTATTTGTTGCATCTAAAACTTTCCAAATATAATTATATATTATTGTTGTTACAGATTATAAATAACAATATTTAAAAAAATTTATTTACGATTCACAAATTGACAATTTTAACTTACGATTCGTATCACATTTTGATAACTATGGTATGATTATAGTGCGTTAAGCTACGAGTGTTATTGACATTGAAGTACTATCACATGATGATTTTCATTTTACACGGGAAATTTGATTATTTTAATGTTGTTTAATAATTGATCTCTTTTATGTGATTGTATTTCTTATATTGATATATAAATTGTATTATGTTAGGTGTATTTTCACATTATACGATTTTTATTAAAATGATATTTTGTGGAATTATACATTCTTGTCATACAATAAGACAAAGAATAATTGTAAATTTAATTATAATTATTTTTTATATTATTTTTATTTATATTTAATTATTAATATATTTCGCAAATAGGGTCGTGCCCTCTCTTCGTGAAGTTCTGGATCCGCCACTGCCTCAAACATTCCCAAATTTAATAAGGTGAAAGATTAAATCCATTCAAGGAATGCTTCAAAGATTCAAAAAAGAAGTTGATAATCCACCAATGTCGTTGTCCGATTATAATTTTTTGTGCGATCCCTTGACTGTTGGAGTTGTCTGTCGATCCTTCATCCGTGATTTCCTTGTGTTGTGGTTGTTAAATCAGTGTGCTGGGACTGGGACAGTTTATATTTTACTTCTTCATCTCCTAAAATGGCCGTGAAATCTGTCCTCTTTTTCTTAACCTAATATTCAGTCACCCCTTCCATGGCCGAATGACTGCACTCCGGCTAATGATCCTTTCCATGTCCGAATGGCAAAAAATCCTGAATATCTGTGTGAAACCAAATCACTGGCCAATAAACCACTAGCAAAAGGGAACCCAACTTCCGATGTTGTCGTTCGGCTATTCTTGGGTCCAAAACTCCATTCAGCTTCCAACGCACTTTAATAAAAAATAATGGCAAGGATAAACATATAAACAAATGAGGTATTATGTTCAGAAAAAGTGGCGACGAAAGGAAACACATAGTGTCGTTTGAACCGGCAAAAGGAGCGATCGGTTCATTGCCAAAGCAGGAAATGAGAATATTACCTAATTGGTTCATTGCCCGGTGCGATGAAACAAACAGTAAGACAGCCCATACTGCTGAAATCCGAAAAGAATACACCAATTTAAGCAAAATTTAACAACCGCACATTTGTTTAGAAAGAAGATAGTATTTTCATAGGTTATTCTTTGTCAAGGCGTCGACAAATTAGATCTCTATAGAGTCAGATGAAAACTGGGAGCAACACCCATGAGAGAAGGTGGAGGTTATATATCACCGCAAGCTTTCCCCAATTTCACCATTTTTGTCCCACACCACTAAAGACGAATAATAGTTTCTTGTTTAAATACATTTCATATACATGCAGAACAAACAAGTATAAGTGTTCTGAGAAGATCGCACAACCCCTATCCGTATTCTGTCACGGGCTTCTCTCTTATGAGCTTTTTCGAGTGAGCTTGTGGTGCCCGATGCCGGGGCAAGCCACGGGGCGCCCGCCCCCGGGCAGGTCTGGGGCAGCTTGTTGAGATGGGCGGGTAACCCACCCCACCCCATTGTCATCCCTAAATCAAACGATATATTACGAATC
Organism: Pinguicula primuliflora; assembly: GCA_025802335.1. Lineage (NCBI taxonomy): Eukaryota > Viridiplantae > Streptophyta > Magnoliopsida > Lamiales > Lentibulariaceae > Pinguicula > Pinguicula primuliflora. The sequence goes on along the minus strand of JAOYMZ010053608.1, from coordinate 480 downwards.
AACTATTATCTCTATCTAACGTTATCAGCGTTACCAAACAACATAGCTTTAGTTTGGACCAAAAATATTTTTTTATACTTGGACACTCTTGGGTTGGCACCAAAGGATTCCGGTTGCAGCTAGGGCCTGCCCAAGTATAGGTCCATCCTTCCCTATAATGAGTGGACTTATAAGTTGAAAAAACTAGTTATTTTAACATAAGATCCGTCTGGAATTTAGGGTATGTTTGTAAATTCTTTACAAAAGTTACTTTTGTTTTTTCAATGGTAAAAATCCTTCTTAAAATATTTGTGATTTTGGCTTCTAGCGGTAGAAAAATCTCCCAAAACCCAAATGTGCTCCCATGTAGTTGCTTATGGGAGGCTTAAGGTGGTGATAAATTTGTAATTATTTTAAAGTTCACTTTTAAGATGGTCCAGATTAAAAAAAATACAACACGACAACAAATTGGATTTGTTAACTTCTTATTAACTTTTTTGG
>JAOYMZ010053597.1:0-13721 GCA_025802335.1 Pinguicula primuliflora | reverse complement strand
TTTGGTGGTATAAATTGTAAAAATGTATGAATCTTACAAATTTATAATATTAGAAGTAATATTACGGCGGCTTCGCCGCCGAAAAAATCTAAAACCCTATCTCCTAAACCCAAAAATTAAACCCAATAAACCCTAGGGCTAAACCTAATAAACCCTAGAGCTAAATACCAAAAAAACGGGAAAAAAATGAAGTGGGGTGTGCAGGGGTGGGGCAGAATGGGAGTGGTGTATATCAATTTTTGTGCCAACATGATTGCATAGACAAAAACATTTTACTAATTTGAAATATTATCCTTATAATTATTTAAATACAAGTAAAATGTAAAATTTGAAGTCAAATGCCAATATCTTTACAGTCTCTTAACTTTCCTTTTCCAATATATATTATTTAATATTTCCATAAAAAAGGACAAAGAAAAGATATGGTTCCCTTATCCGCAGAATATCCGCCCAGCACAAAAACGAGAATTATGCAAAGAATATTCCTCCTCCCCCAACATTTAAAACCTCCTTCCCACGCAGTTCCGACGGCCACAATATCCACAGCTGGACTACGACACTACACCCACGTCTCCTCCTCCCTCCACCGCCGACGGGAAACCCCAGAAATTAAGGGGAAAACAGAGAGAAAAAACATGGCTCTGAAGGCGGCTCACGTCTCCGATGTTCCCAGTCTTGATCATGTGACGGAAACCGCATCCGCCTCTCTCTATTCTTCCAGGTTCTCAATAGGTAGGTGAGAAGGAAAAAAATTCCATATGCTGCTGTTTTGTGGTCGGTTTTCTTCTTTTATTTTTTTTGCATGGCTGATGGCGGAATTTTTCAGGTGCGGATGTTGTGAGGAAAACGAACTCGACCAAGTTTGTGGTGATTGGCCATAGGGGGAATGGAATGAATGTGCTGCAGGCGTCGGATGTGAGGTGGAAGGCGGTCAAGGAGAATACGATTAGTTCTTTCAATTTGGCAGGGAAATACCCGGTGGATTTCGTTGAATTTGATGTGCAGGTATAGGATTTCATAGCCTGCGATTTCTTTTTTTTCCATCTTCCCGTAACTCATGGTTTGCCTATTGGGGGATTTGTGCTCTGTATATTTAGAAATGTATGTGTGTGTGAACTTTGAGAATTAATGGACAAAACCATCATGAACTTGTAGGTAACGAAGGATGGCGTCCCCATCATTTTTCACGACAACTTCATCTATTCTGAGGATAACGTAAGTTACCGCGCGATTCAATTTATTCTCTGTTTCATCGCACCCAAACAGATTTGTTTGACATAATGGTTTGAATCTGTATTGTTTTGTGGTATCCCAATCCCCCTTTATGGTTGTATCTGTTTTGGCATTGCGAAAACTGGGTTACAAAGAAACTTGATATCTAATATCCCAAACATTCGAAAATTTTCAACTGTCGACGACAAGATTTTTTAAATCCTGGACGTCGGATCAACCGTACACGACCATAATTAGAATTAGGGATGTAAGAATCCTTGTCCGGACAAGCCGTCCTGTAGAAGAAAATTTTTGGCCAAACATTAGCAATCTGTTGTTTCTTTCAATTTGGCCTTGTTTTTACTTATTAGAGTTTGCATTTGTATACCTCAGGGCACCATTTATGAGAAAAGAACGACTGATTTATCTCTGTCCGAGTTTCTTAGCTATGGTCCTCAAAGAGAACACGGTTCCAAAGGGAAAAAGTTGCTGAGGAAAACAAAAGATGGCAAGATTTTGCATTGGTCTGTACAGTCGGATGACTTTGCTTGCACATTGCAAGAAGCCTTTGAGAAGGTGAACCCTTCTCTCGGGTTCAACGTCGAATTAAAGTTCGATGATCATGTTGTATATTCCCATGATCATCTTACGCATGTCCTGGAATCCATATTGAAAGTTGTATTTGATCATGCCAACGAAAGGCCTGTCATATTCTCCACCTTCCAACCAGATGCTGCATTGCTCATGAGGAAACTCCAGAGCGTCTACCCAGTAAGCCTAATGTCTTCTCAACCCTGAAAGTGTGGAGGTTGCATGTTTTTCTTAATGCTGTTTCACTTATGTGAACCAGGTCTATTTCCTCACAAATGGAGGGAATGAAATATACTATGATCCGAGAAGGAATTCTTTGGAGGAGGCAATCAAGTTATGCATTGAGGGCGGTCTGCAAGGAATAGTTTCTGAAGTCAGAGGCATCTTCAGAAATCCAGGAGCAGTGACTAAAATTAAAGAACTGAACCTATATCTGTTGACATACGGCAAATTGAAGTGAGTTTCTTTGGCATGGATACAGTTCGAAGAATGATGCTCCTTCTCATTGTAGTTAACTCATGTTTTTTTTTTCTCCAGCAATGTGTCTGAAGCTGTATACATTCAACATCTGATGGGTATCGATGGTGTCATTGTTGATCTGGTGCAAGAGATTACCGATGTTGTTTCGAGGATGGTGAAGCCTTTGGATGAGGATGAACAAGTGAAAGATGTGTATGATGGTAGGCCAAAATTCTCCCAGAACGAGCTGGCATTCTTGTTGAAGCTCATTCCAGAACTCATAATGCAGCAGTGATGGATATTTGAGTGTGAGGTTGTACGCATTTCTTCTTCTACTTCCTCTTATAGTTTGTGTGGAGATCCCAAGGTTTTTTGTGTTTCACATTGTTGCGGGACTCCATTTGTATCATATGATGCCCCCTTTTTCACTTTTCTGTGTATGATTTGTGGGGAAAACTTGAAAAAAACTAAAAAAGACACCATCCATTGACGATCAGTCACTCTGATAACCGTGTTTTTTCGACAAGTGATGCAATTTTATTGATGACATAGATACAGTAAAGTTACCCAGAACATACATAACATACTGCAATTTGTGGGTTATTTACTGATCATCATATTTGATCCCCTCTTCTAAATACACAACATACATAATATTTAGACACAACCAATAAAATATTGAAACTACCAACCGACATTATCCAACAAACCTTGCACCAAATCTGCTTGTGCCTTTGGTTATGGTCCACTAAAAATTGCCTTGGATGGTGTGACTTTCCATATAAAAAAGTCAATCCGCTTCAAACATTATCTGGGGTATGAGCGCCTTATGTTAGACTGAATATAATTAGACTTTTATTAGAATGTAATTTTTTTTTGGATCGGTAATGTCGCTGAGGGGATATTCGAATTCATGACCTGTGAGTGCAATTGTCACTCACTAACCACTAAGTCAATTCTCTTTGACAATTAGAATGTATCCTTAATCCATAGAAAAACTCAAAACAATCTTAATATTCTCTTAAAGATGAACTTGCTCAATGCTGCTGTGATTAAACGCTTGTTTTGTGTGAGGTGCTTATGATTCTAATTGTGCTTATAAACACTTTTTAAATTAAAACGAGTGTTTTGCGTAATAGAAGTACTTGTACTTGCTCTTTTTTTAGAATATCTCTCTTCTTAAAAATAAGCACCTAATGAGATGCGTTTTTCCTTCTAAAAAATAAGCATTACATTTTTGTAATAATATTCAAATATAAATATTTTTTATGACCAAATTAACTTTATCTAATATATTTTAATTAAATAGATAAAGGTTATTTTAGTAATCTAATGTTAAGTTTGTTATTTATAATTAAAATAAAATTTTAAATAATTATTTTTAAGCACATGTGCAAAACACTACGGGCTCTAAAAATAAGAAAAAGTAGTAGGAGAAGTATTAGAAGAAGTAATAGTACTTCTGCACAAAATAGACCTTAATAAGTGTTGTGCTCAATTATAATCTGAGTCATACATCTTGCAATCTGACGGCTAAGATTAGATGAATTATTTAAAATAACTTAAATAACTCATTTAATGTGATTCGTCAGATTGTCAGATAAAGGGTTCAGATTAAAATTAAGTACAACAACTAATTATTGACCATCTGAGAATCACTCTTTTCTTATAATTAACTTTGTCTAATACAAAATAATTTTTGAATATAAGAGTATCGTGATCAAATTGGTGATTAATTTCCATTTCCGACTTTATATCTAGTTAGTTTTCCTTCTTTGTGTCATTCTATTGATAAATTTTTAAGTTAATAGAAGACGTGGGCGGACTTGAAGCTATTCATCCAGTTAAGAAAATTGTTGGCATCCGAGACGGAATGAGAGGAGCCCGCAGTCCGCACACACAGTTTGCTATCGAGATCAATATAATATACTAATATTATATTGGACCTGGCGGTGGAGCTCAACCTGTGATAACAATGAAATCTTAGAAGTCCTCGCATTAGCAGCAATGGTGGAGACTGCACCTGCAACTGGTCTGATCCTTCCACTCTGAAAATACTGCAAAAGATACTTATCATTGTTTAATGCAGGAGCAGTAGCAGGAGCAGGAGCAGGAGCAGGAGCAGTGGAGAAACAATACAACTCATCAGCAAGCACATAAAGTATGAAATAAGCCCACCCTACCAAAATTGAGCAGTTTCGTATGGAGAACTAATACAAGATTGACTACCTACAAGGGTAATTGTGGTAAAGAGAAACATACCTATAGAAACTTATTTATGCCCTTTATGTTTGCAGGTCTCGAAAACGGCGGAACACATCTTCCTCCACTTCAAAATTACAGGACTTATATGGTGTGAAATAGCATCATGGCTAAAGATACAGGATGTATAGCTCAATCTATGGAGCAATTTGCAAGTTTGAGAAATCACCCATGGAAAGCAGACCTACTCAACGCGATATGGTAGCAAACCATGTGGACTATATGGAAACAACGAAATTGAGTCATCTTCATACAAGTGCCAACTTCTTAAATGAAACACTCCCTCTTTATGCTGACATGACATTTATTTGATAAGAAAGGGAGAACTTGATCACAATGTATATGGAGACAGTGATGGAGAAAGCTTCTCTTATTGAATGTAAACGGACATAAGGCTATATATAGCCATGGATTACATGAAGAAACAGAAAAATAGAATTGAACTATTCTTGCTCCTACAAAATAGGAACAGCTCTTGACTAAGACAAGTGAATTTAACTAACTGGAAGACCTGATCAACTGCTATCCTTACTGGACATCGTGACTTATTCTTCAGACTTCACGACGTGCAGTGCACCATAGTCTTAACATCCCCTCCTAAGCTGAGTTCTCAGCTTAAACTGGTCATTTACAAACACCAAGTGAGTCTCTTAGAATGCTGAAAGATTCCAGCTGCAAAGGTTTTGTAGGGATGTCTGCTGTCTGTTGGTTCGATGGGCAATGTACCAGTTCCAGCACCTTTTCTCGCACTAGGTCACGCAAGAAGTGAAATCTTACGTCGATGTGTTTGCTTCGTCTGTGCATAACCGGGTTTTTGGACAACTTAATGGCAGATATGTTGTCGCAGTAGATTGTTGTAGGACTGCTCTGTTCTTGTTTCAGCATCTGCATAACATTTCTCAACCAGACAGCTTGACATGCACTGAATGTAGCTGCGATATACTCTGCTTCAGTGGTTGAAAGAGTAACCACTGGTTGTTTTTTAGATGACCAGGAGATGGCACCTTGGCTCAACATAAACATATAACCAGAGGTACTCTCCGATCATCAGGATCACCAGCATAATCGGAGTTAGTAAAACCAATCAAGGACTTGTTCCCTTCACGTTTGTAGAGTACTCCAAATTCAGTTGTTCCTTTTACGTACCTGAGTATTCGCTTGGCTGCAAGAAGATGAATTGCAGTAGGTCGCTCCATGAATCGACTAATCAGGCTTACGCTGTACATTATATCAGGTCTGGTAGATGTCAGATACATCAAGGACCCGACTAATTGCTTGTAATTAGTTGAATCAATTGCTTCTCCTTCTAGGTCCTTCGTCAGTTTTGACCCAGATACAGTTGGATTGCAGACGAGATTACACTGTGACATACGAAATCTTTCAAGCACTTCATGTGTGTATCTTTGCTATGAGATAAAGATACCATCAGGTCCTTGGCTGACTTCTATTCCTAGAAAATACCTCATATGACCCAGATCGGTCTTGGCAAATTTAGAGGTCATTGAGGCTTTGAATGCATCAAATAGATGTGTAGCATTGCTGCTGAAGATCAAATCATCGACATACAGGCAAACGATCCGAATCTTGCCTTGATCTTCCTTCACAAACAGCGTCGGTTCATGTGGACACTTCACAAATCCTTCCTGCAGAAAATGAGTTTCAATTCGGCTATACCAAGCCCGGGGCGCTTGTTTGAGGCCATACAAGGCTTTGTTGAGTTTGTAGACTTTCTATGCATCTTCCCACCCTTTTACGTACCTGAGTATTCGCTTGGCTGCAAGAAGATGAATTGCAGTAGGTCGCTCCATGAATCGACTAATCAAGCTTACGCTGTACATTATATCAGGTCTGGTAGATGTTAGATACATCAAGGACCCAACTAATTGCTTGTAACTGGTTGAATCAATTGCTTCTCCTTCTAGGTCCTTCATCAGTTTTGACCCAGGTACAGTTGGATTGCAGACGGGATTACAATGTACCAAACTCGGGGCACTTGTTTGAGGCCATACAAGGCTTTGTTGAGTTTGTAGACTTTCTATGTATCTTCCACACACACACACACACACACACACACACCGTGTTCATAACCAAGAGGTTGTTGGATGAATACCTCTTCTTCAAGTGTTCCGTGAAGGAACACTAATTTTACATCAAGCTGTCGAATGGGCCAAGAATTCTGGGCAGCAAGAGCAATGATGAGTTGAATGGTATCAAGTCGAGCTATGGGAGCGAAGACCTCTGAATAATCAATGTCGGGTTTTTGACAATACCCAAGAACGACGAGGCGGGCTTTATATTTATCCAATTCACCCTTCTCATTATACTTTGTTTTGTATACCCATTTAACGCCGATAGCTTGAGCATTAGCGGGAAGTGCAGTCAATTCCCATGTCTTGTTCTGTTTTATGGTGTCCATCTCCTGGTCCATAGCTCGTCTCCAATGTTCAGATTGTCGAGTTGTGTTGAATGTGAGAGGATCTCATTTCGTCATTAGAACCATGTTGAATTCAGGATCAGACAAAATCGAGTTGTCATCAAGGCCAGACAAGCCTTAGCCAGGTGTATAGTTATCCATCCAGAAAGGAGGTCTGCGTTGGCAACCCACGGGGGTGGAATTTGTTGCAAGTTCAGTATCATCGGTCTCATCATCCGGGGTCCCAACTTCAGTAACCGGTGAATTTTCTGCAAGTGGAGAGGCAGGAGAAATAGAGTGGGTTACCTCATCAATGGAGCAATCGGTGTGCTGATTGTTTTCCTCCTCGTCCCATATCAGTTTGCCTGGATCAGCAGGATTGATTTCATCCCAGGCCTAGTGTTTGTCTTCTTCAAAGACAACATCCCGGCTGACTATAATCTTTTTGGTGACTGGTTGAAGAGCCTATACGCTTTTGATTTTGAGCTGATCCCCAGCAAGACACACTTGAAACTCCGATCATCCAGTTTGGTTCTGTCTGCAGCTGGAGTGTGAACATGAGCAATGCAGCCAAAGGTGCGAAAGTGTTCAACCGAAGGTTTATGACCACTCCAGGCTTCTTCTGGGGTGTGATTTCTCAAGGCCAAGGTCGGACATCGATTCAAAATGTGAATTGTCCATGTTGCAGCATTTGGCCAGAATGATCGAGGGACACATTTAGAAGTCAGCATACTCCGTACCATGTTGATTATTGTACGATTTTTGCGCTCCGCAATCCCATTTTGTTGTGGCGAGTCTGCGATAGTAAGTTGCCGAGTGATGCCGTTCTTAGAGCAGTAAGAAGCAAATTCCGTGGACATAAACTCTCCTCTGCGGTCTGTGCGAAGGCTTCATATAAACTTTCCTGTCTCTTTCTCAACGGTGGATTTGAAAGTAAGGAAGGCATCAAAGGCATCTGCTTTGGATGCTAGAAAGAATGCCCATGTCTTCCGGCTCTTATCATCAATAAACGTCAGCATATACCTCTTGTTTCCATGAGATGGAGGTGTGATAGGACTGCAGATATCGGTATGAAAAAGCTGCAGGATGGCAGGGGAGCATCTCAAACTTGCCCTGGGAAAAGGATCTCTATGTTGTCGTCCTGTGAGGCAGTGTTCGCACACCTTAGGTACAATTGGAAATTGGGGTAAACCTGTAACCATGTTGTGTTGCTGCAGCAATTTTAGTCCTTTCCAACTAAGATGTCCATACCAGTTGTGCCAGGTTGTGGCTAGATCTGAGGTTTGAGACGTCATGCAATGAGAATTTTGAGTTTGAACCTGCAATGCCACAACTGGATACATACGATTTTGAGTCATGTTTGTTTGAATGATGAGGCCTTTTTCGTCATGAAAGATCTTGCACTTGTTGTCTCTGAACAGCACTGCCAAACCTTTGGCCTGTAATTGACCAACACTGAGTAGGTTATTGGTAAGTTCAGGGACATGGAATACCTCAGAGACAGAATGCATCAATCCATTGATTTCAAGCTTGACAGTTCCTCATCCAGCAACTCAGATGCTAAGGCTATTTCCAAGCTTGACGTTTTCAGTGAAAGTTTGATCCAAGGTTGAGAAGAAATTCATCTTGCCGCACATATGATTGTTGCAACCAGAATCTAGATACCATATATTTGAGGTAAGATCTGACCTTGGTTCCATCAAAGCCATAAAAAGCATTTCATCATGACAATCAGTGAAGTTTGCTCGCACATCTTGGCTGGTTCGTGGACATTCCCACTGGAAATGTCCTAAGCGATGGCATTGATAGCATTCAACTGTGGACTTATCCTGTCTAGTTCCAAGTCTGCCTCGTTCGCGCCCTTGCCCACGAGAAGAGTCTCAACCATAACTCCTCCTCTCGGGATGGTAATTGACTTGAAGAGCTTGTTCTTCATGCACCGTTCGGTTGATTCTCTGCTCGCGGACAAGCAAGCTACTCTGGAGTTCATCTATCGTGAGCTTGTCCAAGTAATTGAATTCTTCGATTGAGCAGACTACATAGTCGTATCTGCTGGTAAGAGAGAACAGAATCTTCCCTACAATCATCAGTTCTGCACATTGTTCACCATGAGCTTTCATCTTATTCACAATGGACAACATTATGCCGAAGTATCCATTGACACTTTCCCCATTGTTCATCTGCAGTGTTTCGAACTCTTTGCGAAGAGCCTGCAGTTGAGCCCTCTTAACCCGTGTAGTCCCTGATATTTTGCTTCAGGGAATCCCAAATCTCCTTCGCTGTGTCCTTGCGTAGGATGGTCTCCAAGATCGATCGGTCAATCACTTGGAACAGGTAATTCTTTACCTTAAGGTCCTTCAACTTCATGTCATCAATTGCCTTTTCTCCCTTCTTGGATCCTGCTGCTACTGTAGTGACTCCCACCTCTATCAAGTTCCAATACTCCTTGGAACGGAGGAAGTTTTCCATCAAAAGACTCCAGTGATCGTAGTGGCCGTCGAATCATGGAATAGAGGTTGGAACAAAGCCATTATCAGTTGCCATTGAAACAAGCAGTGACGAAAGGTTTTGTTAGGTGTATGTCTCCGATACCAAATGATAAGAAAGGGAGAACTTGATCACAATGTATATGGAGACAATGATGGAGAAAGCTTCTCTTATTGAATGTAAACGGACATAAGGCTATATATAGCCATGGATTATATGAAGAAACAAAAAAACAGAATTGAACTATTCTTCCTCGTACAAAACAGGAACAACTCTTGACTAAGACATGTGAACTTAACTAACTGGAAGACCTGATCAACTGCTATCCTTATTGGACATCGTGACCTATTCTTCAGACCTCACAACGTGCAGTGCACCATAGTCTTAACATCTTTGGTAATCAGTACCAATAAATTGTAATGATATTAGTAGCTTCATGGATTGAATATGCATTATTTCTCGTTTTCTATTTTCTCTTGTTTCATGGAATGTGCAGAAGTGTTTAATAAAATGTCCAAGAGAATTACAATCGGTTTGTGATTTTGAATGATGGAGAATGGCTGTGTATGTCCTTTGTTATGCTGGGATCACTGTAGTTTAGTCCTTTGCGGCAACGTGATTTGAATGGATTCATAAATTTTATTTGTTCATGTTTAGCGTTCTTATTAGTTATTACTAGTGAATGTTATACGGAAAATTCAACTGGGCATGTTTTAATTTCATGTGCTCTCAATTCAATGTGTGCAGATGGGAATGGCTATGGAATAGTGTTGTTTTTAAAGTATTGTCATTTGTCAAGAAGTGGTGATCTTTTGTTTGATTATTTTGCAATTTTCATGTTTTTGTCTTTGTTTCTTTGTTTGAATTTGGAATAGTGAATGTTTTTTGCACATTATGACAGGTACACGAGTATGAATCCAAATGATAATGGAAGTCCCTAAGAGCAAGCATATTTTCCTCAAGTTCGGACTAAATTTATACTAGCTGTGGGGATGACGTGCTGCAATTTTATAATAATTATACTAAGGATGCAGGTTTCAGTACAAGAATTAATGAAACCAAAAAAGAAGAAGGTGTCATAAGGTGGCGATAATTTATTTGTAGTAAATAAGGAGTGAGGAGACCACAACAAATGCAAGTCAAACAACGTCGCTGGGGTTAACAAGAGAGAACTGCCGGACTAGAATAGTAGTTAGTCGGGAACATATTCTTTAAGTTTCAGAATGAGATTTTTGAGTGTCTTCGCTATATGGTTGAAGCATCAACTGAAGATGATAATTATATGCGAAATAAAGTGACACAGATTCAGTAGTTTGAGGAGAGAACACAAGAAGTTGTAGTTGAAAAATTAACGCACAAAATCACATGCAGTTGCCAAATATTTGAATGTCATGGAATACCTGTTGTCATGTGTTGTCTTATCTATTCAAAAAGAATATTTATGAGTTTCCCTGGTGAGTTGAAGATACATAGGTGGATGAAGTCGTCTAAAATGGGGAGAATCAACCATGATTTAGATTGTTCTATTGTTGGCGGTTCTTTTATGTTAAATAAGAGGTATTGTTTACTTTAGCATCTTTGAAGGTCAGTTGACAATGGTCTTATGAACGATTCAAGAACAAAAGTTCTCGAAGATGGGATTGAACTGATTGAACTGATTGAACAATAGTTTCTACTTATTCTAACACCATCTGATGGTGTGAGTGCTCTCCAAAGAGTACCACTTCTCAACTTTTGAAAGAGCCACGACAAGTGAGGGCTAAGGGCGGAAATATAAGGGTTAAGAGTGGGTTCGAGAAGTCCATAAAGAAATCTTGGAGTTGTCATGCTTGTGGATCGACAGAGCACGACAAAAGAAAGTGTCTAACACTTATCGATAAGTAAGAACATTAACATTTACCTGATATATATTACAATTACCTTTCATGGATGATCTATGAAGAATTCGCGTTTTTTTATTGTAGGACTCCAGTTTCAATAAGTCTTGAGTGTGATGATGATTCTCCAATGGCTACGTGTAGTTGAGATGGCCTGAGGATATGACCAGCCATCCTGTTATTTTCTCGTTTCTATTGTAATGTAAATGCTATTATTGACACATTCGGATTAAAGTTCGGATTTTATTTCATGTTGCAAGTTATTTTGCACCTTTGGATTTTATTTCATGTTGCAGGTTTATTTTGGGATTTTGTCTCTTGGTCGTTTGTTTTTGTGGGATTTTAGTTGGTCAAAACGTTTTTTTCCAGCAAATTCGATTTTTTGGTTGAGCTTGAGGAAGACGAAGTTTGGATTCTTTCAAACTTTTCAACCATTTTTTTAGCGTTTGTCAAAATAATAAGTTAGTTGGTTTTAGAGTTGACGGGTCGGATCTCAATCTGTCATTTTGACCCGTGCGTCTGCAAGTTTAAAGCTGTGTTTAGCAAATTTGACTGATAAGGTGACTGATGACATAAGGTGACTAGTGACTGATAAATTGACTGGTGACTGATAAGGTGACTGATGATGTGACTGATAAAGTGGAGTGATAAGGTGACTGATTTGATTAGACTTCTTTCGCAAATTACCTGATAAGGTGACTGATTTTCGTAAAATGACATTATTTTATATTATTATTGTAATTTTTAATAATATTTTATATCATAATTATTATTAAATAAAAAATATTTTTAGCTTTAATAATTCTAATTTATTATTTAAATAAATAGTTATTATTTTAAATATTAACAATAAAGTTTAGAACAATGAAAATAATATACTTATGGTAGAGACATGTAGGTATATAAAGACAATGGTAAAATTAGAATGAAAGACTTATAAGTCACCTTATTTTTTACTCAGGCTGAAAAATGTCTTTTTAAATCAGTCAGCAGGCAAAAGGTGGACGTTCACGTAACAGACTTATTTTGTCAAATTAACTTATAAGACAGAATTAACTGATAAGGTGATTTATAAGACAACGCTAAATACAGCATAAGTGAGATTTTTCAAATTTATTACATTAAATCCTATGTTTGATAGACAGGATGGGCATAGAATGTTTATTCCAAGGCGTTAGTTATATGGATGTACAAATATTAAAATATCCTAAATAATAAAATATTGTGTATTAAAACAATTGTCTATGGTACCAATTATTATGTATAGATAACTTTCCACTTTTAATATATTTTGCGTACCCCAAAAAATAATATTATCAGCAAAAAAAACAGAACTAAAGAAGTTATATTACCTGCTGAAAAAATTCGTGTTTGCAGCAAAATTGACAACAACTTCAACCTGTTCCCATATCTCCTCCAACAAATCAGAATCCGTCACACCAAAATTTTCGAATGCAATATCTCCACAAACAATTTGAACTTTGTCTAAAATAAATGAAGTGATTTCTCCCTTATATTTCTTCTTCAGAACCCTGAATAAATCCTTTGCTATAACCTGTTGGTATCAAATAAAGAAACACACAAATATTGACCTGTTTTCTTTCTAATGTTTGTGGACAATTATAGAACATGAAAATGAACAGGTATGATCAAATGATCATTTGCTTTACCTCGTTCTTGAACCTTTTTTCTGCAGAGATTTGATCTTTGTCTCGCAAAAGCAGATACACCTTCTTCATGTTTGGTTGCACTCTTAAGATCTTCTCTATGAAGACTGCACCAAAACCAGTAATTCAATAATGTTTTATGTGCATAAAACATACAAAATTCTTCCAACTCTGCATATAGATTACCCTTTCCAAGAAATCCTGTTGCACCAGTAACAAGAATGGCCTTATCTTCCATGAAGCGGAGAATGCTACGCAAATCCATTTGAGAAAGGTAGATGGAAAGCCGTTTACTTTTATAACACTAGGAAGAATGAGAGCTTGTTATACTGTAATGGAAATCTTGAGAGCTTGTTATATAGATGGTCATGAGAATTTTCCAATAGCTCGTGATAGGATATTTATTCGTGGCAGGACATTTAAGTTTGCATTCCAAAAATGCTAGGATTATAGACCTTGTACGTGTTAGGGTTAAAGAGAAAAGAGACGCAGGAATTAACGTGGAAAAAACCTCCCCAATGTAGAGAGTAAAAAAACCACGGGAAAACAATTCTATTATGAAGTGTCACATGAGTACAAGCACATGAAGCCCTATTTATAAGTACAAATAAATAGAGTCATAACTAGAGTCATATTCTAACAAATCTCCCCTTCACTCTACGTCCATAGAACTGGATCTCATAAACCCCGAAGGGTGCTAAACTCCGTGAATACCAACCAAGTCAAGGCAATGCTTGAACTTGGTATTGGATA
>JAOYMZ010053587.1:0-13722 GCA_025802335.1 Pinguicula primuliflora | reverse complement strand
CAATGTACATGAATGATTGTAATCAAGATAGAAAAAGCTCAATTCGTTCTTCTGCATTCCTTCTTCAATATTCTTCATTCTATCAAAAAGTTGGTCTGGTTATAGAGGATGGAAATGGTAGAAGGATATCTGGAAGAGAAGAACCACGGATGAAGGCTGGAGAAACGGATGCCACCTCTTCCTTGGTCATGTGCATGCTATCTCGAAAAAAGAAAGTGTAGAACAGACAAGGGTTGGAAAAGGGGTTGCTGACTACTACAACAAGAAGATTAAGGAGAATGAGACACTATTCTTTGGAGTCCTCTTCAATGGTTGCAAGAGGGTTTTCTCACTTCTTTCATTCTTGTCTTAGTTTCATTCCTGCTTAGAATTCCTAGTAGTTGTGTTTAATGCAGGTTGTAATGAAACCATGTACAAACGTTTTTGTTCATCAAATAATATTGTATAAAAAAAACAAAAAAAAACAAAAACAAAAAAAAACAAATGTATGTTGTCTTGCAGGAATTTATTCTCATCATGTGTTGGAAACTATGGATGCTTCGGAATGACGAAATTTTCAAGGGGCATCTGAGTACGGACGCTAGTATTACGTCTCAGATCCAAGCATACTATGTTGGCTTACAACGAGCAAAGGAGAATGGTAATAAGATGTTGGTCCAGTGGAGAATGTCTGTGGAAAAGGAGCCTCAATCTTTTGCAAAACCAATAGGGATCTAGCATGAAAGCCTCTATTTTCACGTTGATGCAGCGGTTTGTAGGCGAACATCCAGGGCAGCTTGTGGTGGCATCTTACTAGGCATGCATAAGGAATGGTTAATCATTTTCAGCACATTCATTGGGAGCTGTTTGGTGTTATCAGAGGAGCTATGGGTCATCTTACATAGCCTGACTTCCATTCAGTCGTTAGGCATTGCCAATATCACGATTCACACTGATAGCATGCAAGCAATTAAGATGATCTCAGGACATTCGAAAGACATCCTGAACTCGACTCTAGTGGGGCGTATACATTGCCATCTGACCCTTTGCACGATGGATTCAGATGTCGTGATCTACACACCACGATCCAGTAACCAAGAGGCGGACCTCATGGCTAAATCGAGGTTATCTAATACGTCGGCTTCTACATGCACATACATAACCATGTCTGTTTTACTCAGAGACAAGCTTACACGGTGTACCATGCAATATATGATAACTCACAGCATGCAGCCTCAATCCTACACCATACCATTTCAGTGAACCCGCCTCATTTCACCCAGGCGAGACGACTAGGTTGATCTCTCTATCCTGCATGCATGGGGGTGGATGGGATACGAGAATCAAGGTTCACTGTCATGGAATTTTCTTTGAGCAATTCATCACATCTCTCTCACAATCAGATATTGTGCGGTTACTGAAGAGTTTGTGATTGCGTCCTCTATCCCTCAAACGATGTTGAATGCTGCTGAGTACTTCCCATGGCTGTGTTTCTTTGATGCTCGAATAATTTTCTGTTCCTGGAATGCCAAATTTCACCCACAATCTATACCCAAACCGCTGTCTAGAAAGGCGCATCCGTTCTTATGGCGATCAGCGACATATGGCTAGTGAAATTGTCATGTGGAGCTGCCGTAATGCTCTATAACTGTCTGATATCCAGAGGTATGTATCGTTCCAGATTTGTCTTGCATCAGAGCATTCAAAAAAGAGATGTTGTGTTGATTCAAGCTACTGATCACATATAGCACATCCAACTTCATTTCCAATGTCTACGCCCCTTATGACAAGATTTTCATTTGTAGGGATCCGGTTTTGGAGGATTCGCCAAGCCAGAAGGATTTCTTTGAGCATTGAAAATTTCGTCCAAATGTTGGCCAAGTATTGTCTTTCTGTCTGTCTGGCACCATAGTTTCTTCGAATTTCATTGTAGGCAGTTTTTACCGCGTATTGTATCTGACTGCTTCTCTGCCAATCTCTTAAGTTTATCCTTGCGAGATTTTCTTGGATTTCATCAACTAGAGCCACTTCTTGTTGTGTTAGTTCTCTACCCCATGACCAGTTCCAAGTTGTATCAACAAGATTCTGGCTTATTTTTTGTGTTATCAGTATGTACTTATCAGTTGCTGCATGATAAAGTGCGAGATATAGATCAGCTAAACAAAATTGACCCAACCACTTATCTTCCCAAAAATATGTGTTAAAACTGTTTCCAATCCTCGTATCCACATTCATCAAGGACCATTCAGCAAGTCTAGTTAGTGTCAGCAATGTTTTCCACCAGGGTGAGCAATTTTTCAACAATATTCTTGGCCCTTCATAGAGAACACATTTGTAAAAGTCACCATATTTATCTTCCAATATTTCTTTCCACAAATCCTGGTTATCTAGCAACTTCAACTGCACTTGCACAGTAATGCTTCATTGATGAATCTCATATCTTTTATCCCCAATCCCCCATCAGTTACATTTTGGCAGAGTATACCCACGGTATCCAGCAGATTTTCCTGCCCAAGCTTGGAGAAGAGCCTCTCCGAAGAAATTTTCTCAGTCTATCTCCAAAGCACTGCTTTGATCAAAATCTGTCTACCTCAAAAGCTCAGAAAAGTATGTTCCTACCTTGTCAATCTATTCTGCATTTTTTCTAAAAGAGGGTTCCACAATTTGCACTTGTTGAGATTTTCACCGATTGATAATCCGAGATATGTAAATGGAAGTTTTCCTACTTGACAGCCTAGTATCTGAGCAAAGGCAGCAAGTTCCGCATCTCAGATATTAATCCCAATAAGTTGGCTTTTTGTATAGTTAACCCTTAGGCCACTTATGAGTTCCAGACACCTCAGTGAGTATTTGATGGCTTTGATGTCTTTCATGGTCCCATCAGTGAAGATAAGTGTGTCATCTGCGTACTGGAGTTGCAGAATCTGAGTATCTTTCATGCTGAAACCACTGATCTGCTTTGTATCATATGTTTTTTTTAATCCAGTTATATGCTTCTGCTTTGATAGTGGCAGAAGCATAGAGGGGATCACCTTGTCTCAATCCTTTTTGTAGCCTAAATTCATCAGTTGGACTCTCATTCACCAATTTTGATATGCTCGCTGTAGATCAGTTGGACCCTCACCCCCACCCTCACCCCACCCCTCAAAATTAAAAAAATATTTTTATAAATTAATGATATAATTAATCTTTTCCATTGTTATTTTTTTATATTTTGGTACTTGTACACTTATTTTCTATTGCAATTACTAAAATATTTTTGTACCAAATGTGATGCATAAAAAATTAAATCACTTCTGATTGAGAGAATTAAAATATAAAATCAGTTATGCATTTCTCGTGTAGGGATGATTATAGATCTGATCATAAATTATAGATACAGGGGCTTTGCAAGTGAAAAAAATAAAACCATAAAAATAGGAGTATAAAATATTAAAAATTTAACTCCAAAACTTTTCGATCACTTTTGGGTACCGAAATCAAATTTTTTGATCGGTTTTAGAGTATTCTCTATACGAAAATTCCAAAATGGTATTATAATTTAATTTTGACAACTTTAAATTATCAAAATATTTTATTTATTAAAATTCTGTTGCAAAAAGTTCAATAAATATAGCATTTTTGTTACTTTTATATGCACATAAAGAACATAAACATCGAATAGGGTTATTTTTTTAATACTAGTTTTATTTATATTTATATTATTTTAAGAATATAATTATAAATATTTTTTTTGAAAAAATATATTTACGAAATTGGGCATCGTGCATCCTCTTAAAAAATCCTGAATCCACCACTGTATGTAGCACACAGAGTGAGTGAATTCACATGATTTCTTGTGTTTTTCATAATTTGAGGAATGAGATTACGGCAGGAAGGAAGTGGAAGCTTTGCAAATAATATCTTTGGGAATTCAGTTTCAGCACGTTCTTTGGGAGTTGTTCGGTGTTATCAGAGGAGCTATGGGCCATCTTACATAGCCTGACTTCCATTCAGTCGTTAGGCATTGCCAATATCACGATTCACACGAATAGCATGCAAGCAATTAAGGTGTTCTCTGACCATTCGAAAGACATCTTGAACTCTCTCTAGTGGGGGGCGTATACATCGCCATCTGACCCTTTGATTCACATGTCGTGATCTACACACCACGATACAGTAACCAAGAGGCGGACCTCATGGCTAAATCGGGGTTATCTAATATATTGGCTTCTACATGCATGTACACTCCCATGCCTGATTTCCTTAGAGACGAGCTTACACAGTGTAGCCATGCAATATATGATAACTCGCAGCGTGCAACCTCCAATGCTACACCATATGGTTTCAGTGAACCCACCTCATTGCACCCGGGGGACGACGGGGTTGATCTCTCTATCCTACACGCATGGGAGGCGGATGAGATACGAGAATCGGGGTTCACAGTCATGGAACGATCTACCACATCTCCGGATGCTACAAGAAGCCCAAGCTGTTCTGGGTTTGTGACACCTGCTGCCATTCACTTTGATCCGCCTTGAGAAGGACTATGTGTTTCAAATTTTCGTAATTCTGTATTTTTACTGTTTTGGCCTAGCCATCCATTATATTAAAAAAAGATTTATAATATGATAATGCCCGGGCCTACCAAAATAAATTTGGTAAGCAGCGAAGCATTAAATAATAAAAAATTATGATATTAAAAAAATGATTGTTTCCAGAATTCTTGTGTCGAATATGTTTAGGAACCGATCTTAAACTTTAATTTTCACGGACATAAGATACTGTATAAGGTTATGGTTAAGTTTGATATTCTTAAAATATATATTTAATAGGCTTTTAGTTTTTTGGCGACGAAATCATCAAAAACATAATCTATGACCGGTTTCTGAAAGGTTTCGATGCGAGGATACAAAAAATGGAGATGAATTTTTTTCGGTAACTAGAAGTCGCCGAAACAGACATTTAACGTAAAATTCTGTAAATTTTTTTCATGATGTATAGCATCTCCCTATTTAATAAGAGATGATACGTACAGGATAAATTTTTAAAGGGAACATGACACACAAATTTAGAATAGAGATATTTAATTTTATTATTAGTAATCAAATTTATAAAAATATAATGCACGAGATTGTAATATTTTCTATTATAAATATAATATAAACAAATTTGGAACATGTCATGGATTTTATTTACGACACCTTTGCCGGAGAAAAAATAATAAAATCTTAACAATATGTGCTTAAACTACGAGAAAATTGGATAAGTAACCTTTGCAAAAATCCTATTTCGAATTGTAACTTTCTATTTTATTTTTGATTTACTTATATTGTTCTTTTACATAAAAGGCATTAAAAGAAAAGGAAGAAAAGAAATAAAATACTGAACTGTCTTAATACCTTCTAATTAAGTCAATCTCCGAAAGACTTTTTTTTATCATCGCTAAGAAAAACCTCATTGAATAACCCAAAAACCTCGACTCGAATCGCTTTCAACATGTCGATGGAGAAATCGTCGAACACGCATACACGAAAACCCGTCCAAATTTTTAGTGATCAAATATCTGACGTGAATGCCTCAAATACGCACACAAACTACTCTTCACGGGAAGGAGGTGTAGCAACAATTTTAAGAGAACTTGCTAAAATGCTGTCAGGGGGGGTGATGGTGTTACAGACGACATGAAAACGTCAAGAAATGTGGGAGATGACTTCAGTGGACCCATTGCAAGCCATTCCCCATCTCGGAATTTTACGATGGGCATTTTGAATAAAACATTGCGACATGATTACACGACTCTATCAGTCGTGTTTGGAACGGAGTCTATATTACCAATCTACAGTTTTCTTTGATCAATTCTCTTGAAGATTTTATTTGATTGTGTGAAACACGTACACAAGTGCCCATACGCGCTGATGCACCTGAACTGATCAGCATTCCAACATACCTATCATCGGAGGTCTATAACAACATGCATGTGGAGTTCCGAGTGAGTGCGCCAGTTCCTGCGGGTTATTGGGGAGATTAAAGAGTGTTTGACAAAACTGGAGCTCGCCCAAATCCGAAGAAGCTATTTATGGCATTTACTGGACTTGTACGATTCTTGGATGTCACAACGAACTACGTTCCCCGAGCAACTTGCCCGTTTCTTAATGCTAAGATGGATCGATACACCTAAGTGGATGGAGCTATGGTTTTTGATACATAGGAAACCAATCCATTTTGGTATCCTTGAGTTTGCAATGATGATAGGATTGACATGCTAGAAGAAGCCAGATCAAGATCATTCTGCACGTAATAATCCAATAAGAGATAAGTACTTCAAAGGACGCATACACCTCATGTTTAAAAACCTCAAGAAGAAGTGGATGAAATTTACCAAAAGGGAGGATAACGATGAAGTGCAATTGTCTGAGGACAAGGCTCAGAAGAAGAAGAGAAAGAGGACGAAGTCTGATGCGGCTGTCGAGCTGTAATTGTCTAAGAACAGAGTCAAGCTATCAATGTTATACTTGTTAGATGGTGTGATCCTAGCAGGTAATTCAAAGAAAAAAGTCGATGAACTTGCTGTGAGAATGGTAAATGATTTCTCCATGTTTATTGCCTATCCATGGGGCAATAAAGCTTACGTGGAGATCGTCTATAGCGTCGGTCTTAAAGACCTTAGGGTCAAGTACTCAAAGTACCGTGAACGAAGGCAAAAAGAGACCAACATGCCGACAAGTTTCCAGTTTGCTCTATATGTTAGTCGGTTATCATTTATTGATATTTTCGTATAAGGAGTCAAACGTGAATATGTAACTAAGAAGTATAATATTCCATTGAAACAGATTTGGGCGTTGTAGGCAATTACCAAGCTCTCCCCAATGTGTGACAACCGTATAGGTGATGGAAGCACGATCAGGTATCCTAGGTGCCTGAACTGGATTTGTTGTCCGGCGATGAGCAGTTAGGAAGAAATCATTGATGCTTTCCACAACAAAAGGTTAAGGAACCACAGGCCTCGACCTAGGGTGATGTTTACGTGCATCTATGATATCATATATGGGATCAGACATCAACATTTGTAATTCTGGTAATTATTCCTGTCGTGATTCACTCACCCTACTTATACGGGGCCATGAACAAATGATGCGCAATATTTGGAATTCCTGTATGCATTATTTCGGGTAAATCACACCTGTCATGATTTACCCACCCTAAACATGATTGTGCTCCCCGTATACACGCTTGTCGGGTTGAATCCACTTTGCGTATACGGAGCCATGCACGAACGATGCATGTTCCTAACCTAATAGTTGTTTTCTCGATTTCTCTCTCAGGGTATTCTTTATCCGATCCTAAAATCTTCGAGGGAAGGGAGTGGGATGCCATATATGAAGGATATTGAGTACGTGCCTGACTGTACAGATGGGCAGATCACTAAATTGGTAGAATTGATCAACACGTCTCGATCTGGGGGGAGGGGGGGTTGCAGATGACTCCCACAAAGAAGAAGACGATCTATCAACTGAGAAAAGGCAGCTCCATGCCTTGCCACAACCATCTCATGATTCTCATCCTACTACTCCGCGGCCTATTTTGACATGTCACGGGACTGCATTTCCCAGTTTCAAGGCTAATTCCTCGGTGAAAAATATGAAGATAGTGGATGAACTCAGGAATGTCGTAATGTTTTGGATGAGTGTAGGGCCAAACTTGAAAATCAAATCACCGCAATTGTTAAGTTTTATCATCAGGACAATGTAGTGGAAGAAAGGGAAATTGAAGAGTTGCGGAACAGGATTTGGAATTTGGAATGTCTCGAAACCAAGCCATTCGACGACCACGTTACATGAATACTGCCTCTGTGGAGCCAGTCGCCGCTTCTATGGAGCCAGTTCCTGCCTCTAAACCAGTTGCCGCCTCTATGGAACCATCTAGTGCTGCAAGTGAGAATTCGTACACGTACATAGATGGCAACCCTACACAGTGGTTAGAGGGCATGGATATGCCACCTGATTCTCTACATTCGAAAGACGTATACGATGAAGAACCTAAGCATTGGTCTGCACCGATCGTAAATGAAGAAAATGGTGAAGAACAAGAAGCAGTTTGGAGTACAAAGAGGAAACGGGAGCTGTCAAGATACTAATACTTGATATTTCCACGACTTAAAACTAAGAGGACGAAGTCAGTTTACAATCCAGTGCATGTGCGGAAAATAAATTCAATCAATATCTGGAATTTCTAAAAAGTTGGATGAATAAGTGATGCAACACGTTTTCCGAAAGACATACATGGTGATTTTATGTACCTGAACCAAATTTCTTTTGGGACCTTATGCAAAAAGATCTTTGGCTGGAGGATACGGTAAGTACTTATTCTGATGATTTTGCTTTAGTCATTTATATAACCGTTAGTTGCACCATTTTAATGGTTAGTTTTTCACTTTCTCTAAGCATGTTGATGAAGTCTTTTATCTTATGAGGAAGAGATCTGAAAAATGCAAGAATATCTTCCCACAAGATGTTGCACTTGCCCCGATTGATTTTTGTAGCCTTATCAATGAATTCTGGGATGACAAGAAAGATTGTGCACTAAGGAATAGAATGAAAGCCTTACACAGGATGTTCAAAAAATATGTGAAACTGACCCCGATAAGGGACCGCCGTGGTTGACTTTTAAGACTGTGTACGTGCTTTGGCTTGCAAATGAGTCACATTGGGTGGTGGTTGTCTTGCACTTGGAAGGAGGTGTGATCACCGTTATTGACAATCAACTGACGACGTATTCAGATGATCAGATCCAAAAGTCGTTGCGTCCATTATGCACACTGATCTCGGAGATTCTGAAGCCTTTCAAAAAAAGTGCCATGTGGGGCGAGCTACTCGTAGAAGACGTATGAAATTGCTCCCGTCCCTGAAGATCCCTTTCTTATGAGTTTTGATCTGATCATGCAGACATATGGAATAAATTTATTTTAGTCACTCATATGTTGGGAAAGTGTCAATTGTTGTTTTAATTCGTTAACGATTTGTTTCATTAGTTTATATACACCGGAGGATGCAGTGTCTACATGTGCAAGAATACTGAATTGCACATGATGGGCATCACAAATCCCATGGACTACATGAATAATGATACACCATTACATTATCGGAAACTGTATGTTGTATTGATTTTTTAAAGATGCTTGGAACCGTAACAATATACACTTTAAGGTGTTTAATGTGGATTGACTTTTGATTCAATTCAATGTGTACGAATGAATTTCACAAAATCGACACGATCTGTCACGTTAACAACGAATGCCTTAGTAAGATTTGCGCCAACTCAACAAAATCCTAACAAAATACATAATAAAATTAACTAAACTATAAGCTACTCTGTACCGTCGGGAAACGAACGAATCCTTCTGTCAACACTTCATTTACTACATACTATTATGAAGTTTCTTCCCCTCAACTATAAGCTACTCTGCACCATAGGAAAACTAACGAATTCCTTTGTCGACACTTCATTTGCTATATACTATAATGAAGTTTCTTCCCCTCAACTTCGAGGAGACCTTCTCAGCTCTCTGTGAGATCTTGCGTCAAAAGTACCACTGACTGAATACATGAAATATTAGAATCTGAACAGATCTTTTTATCCCGAAAGACACACCAGCACCACTTCACTTGTAAAAGTGGAGGTTCATTGGTAGAAGGCAACGACATAGAAGAATATGGTAAGTCTTATTCTGGCAAAACAGAATCAGAAAAGGAAGCGACGTTGGCAGCAATGTTGTGAATGAGGAGTATGCTTCTAGTTGGTACTTGCATATATTTATGGGGACTGGAATTATCATAATAGCATCGTGGACGTGGTATATGAAAAGAATATGAAAAGACGCGCTCTGTTAGTGAAATGATGCGCGCTGTTAGTAAAAAGACGCAACTTCACGCAGATCATGAAAAGACTACACGTGCACACGTAGTCTACGAAAAGATTCATTGTGGGTTTAGGGCCCGACTGATTTATCAAGGTTCACCACGCATAGTCACGCCTGTGATGCATGACATGTGTACGACGACTCAGCTATTCGGGTTATGTGTATGGGGAAAATTCTGACAGATCGTCGATAGTTAAGAAAGTAGGGTAACCGAACCGAATGCTGTAACCAAGATAACCACGTGTAGTAGCGGTATTCACAATTGTCGTCGTAATCACCACGACACTATTCGGTGTAACTGATTAACTTTTAAAACAAAAATATTCTAATAATTAATATACACTGACAAATATAAAAGTAAATTGCGTTGGAGGATGACATAATGATATGTGTGTCAATATCACTTATTTTGGACGCACTACGTGAGATAAGATTATATTCTCATACAAGTCGACTGTAGTGAACAAAGAGACTTCATTGTATTCCTAGTAGAAGTATCTTTACTTAGAGATGAATGAATCATCTTAATCAACCAAACATGGAATTGGATGCAAGCTCATAGCATTACTCCGGCAAGTCATACACTGGTAGACTGGTACCGAGCTCCAAAAGTCGTTTTTTTAATCACCTTATAGCTTCGAAGAAGAAAGCTGCTGTTTCATTGCTACTTTTACTTTCATGTTCGTTATACTTCTTAACGCTAGTATTTGTACATAACAGTTCTTTACCAGTTCGATGAATGGAAGGAAACTTAATTATCAAAAAAAAGATGAATGAATCATACATAGTATAATTACATGTAAGGAATGAAGTTGTGGCATTCTGAATGGGGTCAAGACTCAAGATTGATTAGTTACAGGTCAGGAAGACGAATTTAGAAATAATTATTGGATCCTGATTGTTTATAAATTTAGGGTATGGGGCCTGACCGATGTATTCGGGTATACCACATCTAGTCGCGTAGTTGTCGAAATTATTCTAGCCTCAAGAATTTAGGGCCCGACTAACTTATTCGGGTACACCACGTCCAGTCGCATATTTCTCGTCATTTTTAAAGCCTCTAGGCTTTAGGGCCCGACTCGATCTATTCGGATAAATCACATCAAGTCACGTATTTCTCGTCATTGTTAAAGCCTCTAGAGTTTAGGGCCCGACTCGATCTATTCGGGTACACTACGTCAAGTTGCATGTTTATTGTCATTGTTCAAATCTCTAGGGTTTAGGGCCCAACTAACTTATCCGGGTATACCACGTCTAGTCGCGTATTTTTCGTCATTATCAAAGCCTCTAGGGTTTAGAGCCCGACTCGATCTATTCGGGTACACTATGTCAAGTTGCGTATTTATTGTCATTATTCAAATCTCTAGGGGGCTCGACTCGACTTATTTGGGTATACCACGTCGAGTTGCATATTTTTGTCATTGTTCTAATCACGGTGACAGAAAGAGAGCGACTATACGTGGTAATCCCGGATACCTTAGTCGGACCCGAAATCCTAAACCCTAAGCCCTAAACTTTTTCTAAAGAGATATGTAGTAGTCCATAAGAAAATAAGGCAGTAAAAGCACAAGAAACACATTTGTCGACATGTGATTTGGTCATGGTGTGGTCCAGACTTTTTTCATAACTATGGGCGTAGTTTTTTCATGATTTGCGTGAAGTTGCGTCTTTTCACTAACAGAGCACATTTTTCATACTCTGTTGTGATGTTGAACAGCTGGATATCTCATCCATGATGAGCAGAATAGCTTAGTCGGAACGAACACACTTAATTCGAAATGACAGCGATCCTGCGCGGTTAACCCATCGAACCATTCGTACTCCAACTATCCGTTAATAAGCACAACATCGGTTGTATGCCACTTTACGTAGCACGAATATTGGTTCCACCTCGACTATACGTGGTTAACCCGAATATAATTTACAGGCCCTAGACCTCAAATCTTGGTTCATTTCCCGAAGAGATATGCCAAACGCTGCATTAATCAAAGACTACGCGTGTCTTTTCAAAGATTGTGCGTGTAGTCTTTTCATAATCTACGCGTATTGCATTTTTTTATATTCTCTAATCTCTTGTGATGTTGAACAGCTGGAACGATGCAATTATGATCATTATTGTTCTTATAAATAGAGGCAACACAACAAGAAACCTTACTCATTCATTCACAACATGGTTACCAACGTTGTTTCCTTCATTGATTCCGTCCCCCGCTCCCCCAACTCTCCTTCTTCGATTAAACACATAATCGATTGTAGACCTCCTTCCATCCAAATCCCCTGCATAATTTGTATCCACATATCCCACCACTAAAGAATCAACATGCTGTATGTTGAACATCATGCCATAGTGTTTAGTACTCCTTTAGTATCTGAAAATCCACTTGACTGCATCCAATGCTGTCGAACTGGGCTAGAAAGGAATTTACTAATCACACTCACAGCTTGTGCCAAATGGTCGCGTATAAACCATAGCATACATCATACATCCAACAACACTAGCATATGACACCTTTGACATGTCCTGAACTTTGTCATCTATTTTGCGACTCTGAGAGGTATACAATTTCAAATGATGCGGAAGATGTACTCTCTAGTTTTGCATGATCCATGCTGAATCTGTCCAGCACCTTCTCAACATAATCATGCTAAGATAGCCACAATCTTGTAGCAGCTCTATCCCTGCAAATTTTCATCCCAAGAATCTTCTTGGTCACACTCAAATCCTTCATGTCAAACTCATTACTCAACAAAGTCTTTACATTGTTCACTTCAATCATACTCTTAGCAGCAATCAGCATATCATCCAAACACAACAATAAAAAATATATTAATCATCATCAAGACTTTTCACATAGACTAAATAATCATACTCACATCTCTTGTAGTCAATCTGGATCATAAAGATGTCAAACCTCTTGTACCACTGCCTTGAAAACTACTTAAACGCAAAAAGAGATGTATTCCGACTACAGATCAAATGTTTCTCTCCAGGGAGACTGAACCATTCGGGCTGCACCATATAAATCTGCTCCTCAAAGTCACCATAAAGGAAAGTTGTCTTTACGTCAATTTGTTCCAAATGCATATCAGAATGTGCTACTAATGCCAACACTATCCATATGGAAGTGTGTCTGACCACAACGAGAATATTTCATCATAATCATCTCACTTTCTCTGTAAGTAGCCCTTTGTTACTAAACGAGCCTTGAATTTTTTCTTTCATTTTCTGAACTTATGTCGTATTGCTCAATCCACATCGGTAAGCGCCACCAATTCTCATATCTAGTTTTTATGCAGATATTCCATCTCCTCTACCACAACACTCATGCATCTACTTTTCTCTTAACTTTATATTGCCTCCTAAAAAATTGTAGGATCCCCACTACTAGTTTTTTTTGGTAGTAAAAGGATTTTTATTCACCAACTCACAAAGTTCAGGTACAAAATTTGAGCCGTACATGGTAGTAATCTTGCACTAGGTACTTGTATATCATCCTGCACTACCTACATTGCACATGGATAAATTTTTGATCAAGCCCTCATTGCGGCAACTGGCCCATGCATACGATGCCTCTAGCTTGCACCCATTACCTGAGCGATAACTTGATTGGGTCTGGTGTCTGATGTTGTTCTTGTTGGGATTTTTATGTGATTAAAAATCTTATGTTGACTTGAATTTTAGTCAATGAAAGAATTCTAATTGTATTAGAGTTCATGGGTATAAATATATGGTCTTCTAACTATTAGGGTTAGAGGTAGGAGGGATAGAGTGAGGCTTGAGTTGTGGCTCTGCGAGAGGTTTTCTCTGTGTCTCCTTGTATCACTGTGCTTATAGTGGATTGATT
>JAOYMZ010053576.1:0-13722 GCA_025802335.1 Pinguicula primuliflora | reverse complement strand
ATAGAGCACAATAGAACTATCCCTATGTGTGGCACCACAAGTTAGGGGTGTTCTACCCCAAGGACGGTGGTGTGAATGTACCCTATGTCAAGGCTAGCCCTTGTGATCTTGTTTCCTGGCTAACCCACCTAGATGAATGTAAATTTCATGCACAAACCACATTCATATGATAAGCAAGCACATACATACAAGATGGAGTAAGCTATGACAACATCATAGATAAAATCGACATAATTCCATAAGGAGGCTCAACCGAGCCTCGGGCTAAAGAGTTTAGCTCGTGCTTAGAGCATGAACATCTAAATACAATGGTTCAATACAAAGGAGAGTCATAGAAATAAAGCAAGAATGGAAAATGGTGGCCCTTCACTCTCTGAAGATGGATCTCCTTTCTTCTCCGCACTTGTCCTTCTCACACCAGAGTTCTGCTCAAAGTCTGGGTATCTCGCTGCTAATTTGAGGCTCGTTGCTTGCTAGGGTATGAGTTTTGAGTCTATTACCATCAGGCCCCTTCAGTTTTTCACCTGGCTCTCTCACTTTCCATAGGGACCTTTCGGACATTGCTCCAAAATGTATACATTTCAAAGTCGCGTTTGAAATTCCCTCTTCGCAGCACTAAATCCTCATGAAGTGTGAAGTGAACTTGCTCAAAAGCTCTAGGGTTAGCTGCGGTTGAAAGTTACACTCATGACCTCCAAGTCGTTGCTGAGATATGAGCTTCGGAAGGGCTGTATCAGTCGTTGCACGTAGATTGTACCAGAAGTGATGTAATCACTTTGATCTCAGCCCTACACGTCTCGGATGACTTGGGTCCAAATACAGAACCTGTAGAGGACTCTTTCATCTCTCTCCTGGCAAAATTACAGCTTAATCCATGCAGGGACAAAAGATTTATGGGCTGTGGAAGGTCAGTCACGTAATTCCAAACTCCTTTCCCGAAATGGTTAGACAACTTTTGGAGGAGTGGTTGGTCCTTTCCGGATCTGTCTTGCGCGCCCTCCAAGCTTTGTATAAGCATGTTTGAAGTGGCCAAATGGGCCTGAAAATGCAGCAGACTCGTGCGGACCATGGGGCCTTGTATCACCGGTTGGAATGGTCCCCTTAGTTCCGTGAGTCGGACTTTTTTGGTCTGGGCATATATGCAAATCTGGGTGCATATTTTCTCGAAATCTAGGCAGAATGAACTCTAAAATAATGCCCCTGGGTTGCTGCATCAGTTCCTGTTATAATATGTAGTGATCAAGCATGAATTGCTACAAAATGTGCATATGTATCCGGTTTTCCAACATAACCGAAATGAGCATAAATTGAGCAATAATCTTGGTGTTTAGGGCATGAAATGGTGTAAACTAAAGAATGAAATAAGCCCTAGATAGGAGCTTATCAACCCCCCCACACTTAGACTATGCTCGTCCTCGAGCATACAAGAAAAAGGAAGAACCATGCTTCAAGATTATGAGCTCACATGCATGATCAATAGGTAGACAATGTGACTATATGCATGATGAAAGTGAAGAATAGTTCGGGCAAAATCTTGAAGCGAGAATAATGTAGGTAACATTGGCTCAAAGAAACAAGATATCAATGTAGGGTGTGTAGCAAACTCATGGGAAGACAGCAACTATGCAAGAGCAAAAGGAATAGCCAAGAAATCATCAATGTTTATCCTATGAGTGCACACTTCCTAACTACCTCTAATGTGTCCTCATTAGACTTGATTGCTTGTTTAGGGACTGACTAAGCTCTTCATTTTCTACCACACACCTTAGTGCACAAGCCTTTCAACTATCTCAAGTTGAGTCTCAATTTCATCACTCTTTCTTTTAGGGATAGTGTTTAGGTGAAAGCTCCTCTCTTGATGAAGTTTGACAAAATAAATGGCCTCTCACTTTTGGCATACATGAAATATGGACACACTTCTTGTGTCTAACTTGAATGCAAGATCTAAGTTACACTTTGCCCCAACTTATCTTCTTCTTTATAGCAACTACTTCTTCTTGCACTTTTCATCTTTGTCTTAGTTGCTTTTTTGCTTTTGATCTTCATGATCTTTTTGAACTTTGAGTTGATCCTTTTTCATCTCCAATGTTTGCCAATGGAGGATAGAATGCTAGCCTCTTCTTTTTATCAACTTTTGAGGACTTGTGAGCTTTAGAATGCTTCTAGTTTCGGGTCTTTTGACCTCCTTGTGGTCTCACTTTTCCTTTAAGCTTCGGCTTTTGTCATTCTTGTATGATCAGCATTTGCTAGAGGCAACAATCACTCTAATCTCAACACTCAAGTCAAACTAGAAGATGTTTCACTCCCTTCCCTCATAAAAATTGATATGAAAGCTCAACTTCGGATGCCACTTAGCTCATGCACTACATTCCTTCCAAACCTATGAAGAACTTAGCCATGCTTCCCACTTATGCATCAATATCCATTCAGGCCACAATTAGGGCATGCCAAGGTCACAATTGACAATAGGGATGAACACTGAGCAGAATAGAGGAGTTCAAACGAAAAATTTGGCTCAAACTCAAGATAAGCATCACCATGATCAAGATCTAACAACAATATGACCCCCACACTTGAAGTCATGCATGTCCTCAGGCATGGGAAGTATTCATAGATAATAAACTAGACAAGGGGTGGAACAATACAACCTTGGGGTTCTGAAAGTTTGACATATGAGCTGGATTTTCCTTCCACCCGTGAACTCCGTTTTTTGAACATGGTTGGGGGGATGATGCTAGGAGCTTCCAATCTTCACTACTTATATGAACTTTCACCAAAGGGCTGCATTTTCTCAAAAAGAACAAGTTATACTACTAAAAGCAATAAAAGATAACATAAGACACCTAGCTTGGGTTGCCTCCCAAGAAGCTCTAAGTTTATAGTCTCTAGATAGACTTCTTCTTTTTCACTCTAGGAGGTAGATCACCTCCATCCTCTTGTGAAGATCTTGAGGAGAGGTGTAGTTCTTCAATCTATTACCATTGACTTTGAAGGGCTCAGTCCCTTCACTCTTTATCTCCACATCTCCATAAGGATAAACCTTGACAACTTCAAAGGGACCCATCCATCTGCTCCTTAGCTTGCCAGGAAAGAGCCTCACTTTTGAGTTGAACAAGAAGACTTGCTGCCCTACTTCAAAGGACCTTCGGATGATGTGTTGATCATGCCATTTCTTGGTCTTCTCCTTGTAAATCCAAGAGCTCTCAAAGCATCCAACCAAATCTCATCCAATTCAGACAATTGAAGCAACTTATTGACTCCAGCAGCTGAGTAATCCATGTTCAGAGTTTTGATAGCCTAATAGGCTTTGTGTTCCAACTCTACAGGGAGGTGGAAATCCTTTCCATACTGTAGCCTGAAGCTCCAATTGGTGTCTTATAAGCAGTCCTGTAAACCCATAGAGCATCTGGAAGTCTCATAGACCAATCATTTCTTGATGCACCTACTGTCTTCTCTAAGTTGAGTTTGATCTCTCGGTTGGTGAGCTCAGCTTGGCCATTTATTTGGGGATGATATGGATTAGATCTCTTGTGCTTGACTCCATACTTGGTAATTAAGTTTTCAAACAACCTGTTGCAAAAATGAGAACCAATGTCAGAAATAATGTATCTAGGGATGCCATACCTTGCAAAGATGTTGCTCTTCAAGAACTTGACAACCACTGCAGCATCATTTGTAGGGAAAGCTATGGCCTCAACCCATATGGAAACATAATCAACTACCACAAGGATATAGAGCTGCCCCTTGGATGGAATGAATGGTCCCATGAAATCAATCCCCCAAACATCAAACACTTCAACTTCTAGCATGCCTACTTGAGGCATCTCACTTCGATTGGACAAGTTCCCAAACCTTTGGCATTTATCACAGGCCTGAAAGAATTGATGAGCATCCTCGAACAAACTTGGTTAATAGTATCCACATTGCAGCACCTTAGTTGCTATTCTTTTCCCTCCAAAGTGACCTCCACACTCAAGTGAATGGCAATGCTGAAGAGTAGAATGAACCTCATGCTCAAGAACACACCTCCTCACCACTTGATCAACACATATCCTGTAGAGGTAGGGGTCTTCCCAACTGTAATACTCGAGGTCAGAATAGAACTTCTGCTGCTGCCAAGACAAGCTAGGAGCTCTGTGGATGACATAATCAATAAATCAGGGGGTGGGCTGAATGTCAATGGATAGGACCATCTCATCTGGGAATGAGTCTGGAATAGGTGGACGCAAGTCAGTACTTGAAGTCCCCTCTAATCTAAACAAGTGATCTGCAACCATATTCTCCACTCCCTTCTTGTCTTTCATTTCAACATCAAACTCTTGGAGAAGTAGAACCCATCTAATCAACCGTGACTTAGCATCCTTCTTGGCCATCAAATATTTTATGGTAGCATGGTCTGTGAAGACAGCCACTTTGCTCCCAAGAATATAGGGCCTGAACTTGTTGAATGAGTAGACAACAGCAAGCATCTCCTTCTCTGTGGTAGTGTAATTCAGTTCTGCAGCACTAAGCATCCTACTGGCACAAAAGATAGTGTGGAATAGCTTCTCTCTCCTCTGATCAAGGACTGATCATATGGTTACATCTGAAGCATCACACATAATCTCAAAGGGTAAGTTCCAATCAGGTGCTTGCATAACTGAAGCTGAAATCAGATGCTGCGTGAGCTGCTCAAATGCAACCAAGCACTCCTTACTTATCTTAAACTCAACATCTTTCTCCAAAAGGTGGAAGAGAGGTTTTTCAATCAAGGAAAAGTCCTTGATGAATCTTCTATAGAACCCTGCATGGCCTAGAAAACTTCTGACACTCTTGACTGAAGAAGGAGGTGGCAAACTTTTGATTACCGAAACCTTGGCCTTGCCCACCTCTAGTCCTTGGGCTGATATTTGATGTCCCAAAACAATGCCCTCTTTTACAATGAAATGACACTTCTCCCCATCGAGCACTAGTTGAACCTCTTCACATCTCTTGAGCACTTTTTGCAAGTTGCTCAAGCATTGCTTGAAAATATCTCCAAACACACTAAAATTATCCATGAAGATCTCAATCACATCCCCAAGCATGTCACTGAACACTGCCATCATACATCTCTGAAATGTGGATTGAGCATTGCACAAACTAAAAGGCATCCTCCTAAAACCTAATGTGCCATAGGGACAAGTGAATGTAGTCTTCTCCTGATCCTCAGGATTCACTGTAATCTGGTTGTAGCCACTATATCAATCAAGATAGTTATAATAAGCATGGTCTGCCAACCTATCAAGCATCTAATCAGTGAAGGGGAGAGGATAGTGATCCTTCCTAGTGGCTTTGTTCAACTCTCTATAGTCCATACAAACTCTCCATCAAGTCACTGGCCTTGTTTCAATTAACTCCTCATGTTCATCCACCAAAACTGTCATGCCCCCCTTCTTAGGAACACACTGCACGGGACTAATCTAATTGCTATCAGAGATAGGATAGATAACTCTTGTATCTAACGACTTGATGACTTCTTTCTTGACCACATCTTGCATGTTTGGGTTAAATCTCCTCTGAGCAGCCACCACTGGCTTGCAATGATCGTCTAAGAGTATCTTATGCATGCAAAGATCAGGAGAGAGCCCCTTGATATCAGCTAAAGTCCATCTAATTGCACCCTTGTGCTGTTTCAGAACTTCCAACAATTCGGCCTCCTCTTCTAAATTCAACTCACCACAGATGAGAACTGGTAGATCAGTGCCTTATCCAAGGAAAGCATATTTCAAGTGACTTGACAAAACCTTTAACTCAAGCTTAGGTGGTTGAAGAAGGGAACTCTACAAGAGAGGTGGTCTTTCACCCAAGGTTTTGAGTGCTCTTGGCTCCCATGGCTTCTTGTCTTCCATATGCTTTACATAATGACACACATCTGCTTCACTAAGGATGTCAGGATGCTTACTAGTCAGAAATGTCTCCAATGTGTCTGTCATGCACCCCAACTCCTCAACATAAGAATCTGGGATCAATTCTACAAGGTTGCATTGCTTCAACTCAGAATTGAAGGATAGAGGCATCTTCAAGGATGGATAGACACTAAAAGTAACCTCTTCTTCTTCTATTCTTAGCTTCAGTTCTCCTCTTCTAAGATCAATCAGTGTATCAACAGTCAGCAAGAAAGGTCTCCATAGAATAATAGGTACTCCCTCATCCTCCACCATATCCAAGTTCACAAAGTCTGCAGGGAAGTAGAGCTTGTCTACCTTCACTTGAACATCTTCCACTATACCTCTTGGCTTCTTCAAAGACTTGTCTTCCATCTGAAGAGTGATCCCAGTGGATTGTGGCTCAGCAAATCCAAGTCTTTGCAAAATAGAATAAGGAATCAAGTTAATACTTGCACTTAAATCACATAAAGTTTTAGCAAAAGAATGATCTCCAATAGAACAAGGAATAGTAAAACTCCCTGGATCACTGCACTTGGTAAGAATGGGAATCTGGCTGCTAATCACTACAGAGCACTCAGCTGTGAGAGGGATTGTGCCCTCTTCTTCTACCTTCCTCTTGCGAGTCAAGATGTCTTTCATAAACTTGGTATAAGAAGGCATCTTCTCCAAGGTTTCAGCAAATGGAATGTTGATTTGAAGCTTTTTGAAATGAGATAAGAACTTTCGGTATTGTTGATCCAAGATGAATCTTGATGGATAAGGAGCCTTCTTATACTCCTCAAGAGTGATGTCCCCTTCTTTCCATAACACCTTCTTCTCTTTTCCTTCCCATTCTCTCCATTTTTCCCAAACCATCCAAAACTTTTGAAGTTTGATTCGAAGATTTTGAAAAATGATCTGAAACTTTTGGAGCATTACTAGCCTCCTCCTTTCTCTCTTCCTGCACAAGGACTGATGGTGCAACAAGTTCGAGGACCTCCTTTCTAG
Organism: Pinguicula primuliflora; assembly: GCA_025802335.1. NCBI lineage: Eukaryota > Viridiplantae > Streptophyta > Magnoliopsida > Lamiales > Lentibulariaceae > Pinguicula > Pinguicula primuliflora. The sequence continues at coordinate 6,826 of JAOYMZ010053576.1, read as the reverse complement.
ATCTAAGATGGATGACCTTGCAATCCCTTGGATTGTTCTCCGTGAAGCAAGGAAGAGTTCCTTGTTGTGTCTCTCTTGTAATTGAGTAGCCATCTATCCCATGGTGGTTTCAATTTTTTGCAAAGTCACTCCATATTGTTGAAGTGTGGTCCCTTGATGTTGAAGGATCACTCCTTGATGCTGAATAACTGCGCCCTGAGCCTCTTGCTGGTTTGAGAAAGCTATCACTTGCTTGGCAAGTTGATTCACCAAGTCAGCTGTCTGGTTGTTTGCATCCTTCACCTCTTGAAGGAGATCCTTCTCTTGAGCTTTTGTTGGATCAGAAGTGCTAGCGTGTTCAAATTTAGGGGCTGGAGTTTGAAGCAATTGAGAATTAAGAGCACCTTGAGGGTTGCTCTAAGAAAATCCAAGTGCATCATGCTTTCTGAAATGGCCATGATAGCCTCCTCCTTGATGAAATCTCTGTCCCTGAATGTAGTTCAACTGTTCAATATCAAACTGGGATGAATCCTTGCAGTGACTGAAATGATGTCCTCCTCTACACAACTCACAAACTGACTGAAAAATAGAATAGGCCTGAGGTTGTGGAACTTGGCAAGCTGCTGCTGCTACGGGTCTAGGGGTGAGCTGAGCTACTTGTGCTGATAGGACTGCCAAAGCTGCCACTATACCATCGTGCTGGTTCACTCCATGGACTGTCTCCACTCTTCTCTGAGCTAACCCCTCCATTGGCCACTTGTAACAGTTCTGAGCAAGTGTTTCCAACGAACTGTAAGCTTGGTTGTAAGAGTTTTGCATGAAGGTGCCATTAGCTGCTGAATCTACATCCCTTCTAGTGCCATGATCCAAACAAAAATAGGAGGACTTAATCTGCCTCCAATGCTCTAAACCATGGTTGGGACAACTTCTCAACAAACTCTTAAATCTTTCCCAAGCCTCATAGATGTTCTCTTGTGGCCTCTACTTGAAGGTTTGGATCTCATTCATGATCCTTGCTGTTCGGCTAGGTGGGAAAAAGTGGGTGAGAAAAGCTTTCCTCAACTCCTCTCAAGTTCTCAAAGAATCTGATGGCTGACTGTACAACCATTCTCTAGCTCCATCCTTAAGTGAGAAAGGGAACAACCTCAGTCTAATCGCCTCCTGGTCAGCCCCTTGGATCTTGATGGTATCAAATATCTCAAGAAAAGCATCAACATGGGTGCACGAGTTGCTAGACTCAACTCCTCCATAAGTGGAATGTGACTGCATCAAATGGATAGTAGAAGGCTTGAGCTCAAACTTGTGAGCTGCAATAGGTGGCCTTCGGATAGGGGTTGGACTTTCAGCTGCTTCTGGCATGGCGAAGGCTTTCATAGGATGGTCATCAGAATGTGGGACAATAGCTCCTTCCATGTCTACTATAGGTGGATCAATGTTCGGTTGAACCTCTTCCTATTCCTCTTCGCCTTCAGAATCTGTCCAAACTCTTTAGCAAGTATCTGGTGCCTCTGGACTCTCCTCCTTGCTACTCTCGGGTTGATGCTTGATCAGGTGAGTTCATAAACCCCTAAACAAGAACACACAAGCCATGAGCTACAAGTTCACCAAACAAAATATAACCCGAAACACAAAGTGAGATAGAGTCACAAAAGAAAAACGAAAGCAAAGTAAAAACAGTTAACAAAGATTGTGCATCTAAATGTAGCATGAATTAGGGAAACTACTTCCCGGCAACGGCACCGAAAACTTGATGGCTTGCAAATGCAATGCACCTTATATGCAAGTATAAATAGCCACAAGTAGTAACATAACTAGTGAGTAAAGGTTATCTCCCATGGAAGTAGTTCTAAGACATGCTTGATTCCAATGCACTTTCAGAGTAACCACAATAGTTTGGAGTTGTCACTACTTTAATCAAAATAAAATGCAAATTAAATAACTAAACATAACCAACAATGAGTCAAGATGGTTTCCGACCGAACTTCCAAATGCAACAATAGCTAAAAACAGTAGCTATTGGTAAAAGATGCTCAATAATGATGAGAAAATGCTCGAGGACTCGGTATATCACCTCCCTATGTGTTCATGCCTTTCTTATCTAATCTAATGCTTAGCTTACTTATCTTTGCACCACGGGACTATAATGCAACCAAAGCTCATGGTTTCATTTGGCTATCCTAGACCTCAATGCGAGGACTTCATCGATCTTAACCTCCACCATACGTATTTTGGTGACATAGAGCACAATAGAACTATCCCTATATGTGGCACCACAAGTTAGGGGTGTTCTATCCCAAGGACGGTGGTGTGAATGTACCCTATGTCAAGGCTAGCCCTTTTGATCTTGTTTCCGGGCTAACCCACCTAGATGAATGTAAATTTCGTGCACAAACCACATTCATATGATAAGCAAGCACATACATACAAGATGGAGTAAGCTAAGACAACATCATAGATTAAATCGGCATAATTCAATAAAGAGGCTCAATCGAGCCTTAGGCTAAAGAGTTTAGCTCATGCTTAGAGCATGAGCATCTAAATACAACGGTTCAATACAAAGGAGAGTCATAGAAACAAAGCGATAATGGAAAACGGTGGCCCTTCACTCTCGGAAGATGGATCTCTTTTCTTCTCCGCACATGTTATTCGCCACACCAGAGGTCCGCTCAAAGTCTGCGTATCTCGCTGCTAATGTGAGGCTCGTCGCTTGCTAGGGTATGAGTTTTGAGTCTATTACCATCGGTCCCCTTCAGTTTTTCTCTTGACTCTCTCACTTTCCATAGGGACTTTTCGGACATTGCTCCAAAATGTATACATTTCAAAGTCGCATTTGAAAGTCCCTCTTCACGATGCTGAATCCTCACAAAGTGTGAAGTGAACTTGCTCAGGAGCTCTAGGGTTAGCTGCGGTTGAAAGTTATACTCGTGACCTCCAAGTCGTTGCTGAGATATGAGCTTTGGAAGGGCTGTATCAGTCATTGCACGCAGATTGTACCGGAAGTGATGTAATCACTTTGATCTCAGCTCTACACGTCTCGAATGACTTGGGTGAAAATACAGAACTTGTAGAGGACTCTTCCATATCTCTCCTAGAAAAATTATAATTTAATCCATGCAGGAACAAAAGAGTTATGGGCTGCGGAAGGTCAGTCACGTAATTCCAAACTCCTTTCCCGAACAACTTTTGGAGGAGTGGTTGGTCCTTTCCGGATCAGTCTTGCTCGCCCTCCAAGCTTTGTATAAGCATGTTTGAAGTGGCCAAATGGGCCTGAAAATGCAGCGGACTCGTGCGGACCATGGGGCCTTGTATCACCGGTTGGAATGGTCCCCTTAGTTCCGTGAGCTAGACTTTTTGGGTCTGGGCATATATGCAAATCTGGGCGTATATTTTCTCTAAATCTATGCAGAATGGAGTCTAAAATAACGCCCCTGGATTGCTGCATTAGTTCCTGTTATAATTTGTATAGAATCAAGCATGAATTGCTACAAAATGTGCATATGTATCTAGTTTTCCAACATTACCGAATTGAGCAATAATCTTGGTATTTAGGGCATGAAATTGTGTAAACTAAAGCATGAAATAAGTCCTAAATAGGAGCTTATCAAGATTCTCCCATTTTAAAGTTCCACCACAATTTCATGGTTATTGTCACGCAAATATCCTGCATTCGCCTCATTCCAAGCCCCCCTCGTCCTTCTTGGGGAGACAAATCTCTCTCCATGCTTTCCAATGCAATTTTTTCTTCCGTCGTCCTTTCCTCAAAAGAAATTGGAAAAAATTTGTTCTATTGTTTAAATTACTATTTTTGAAGGGGAGAGAGTGCAGATCTGGTACATTCGGATGCTATAGAGCACCAATGAAAGCAAGGTGAGTCTCTCACCTTGACTTAGATATTTTTTACTCCACCCATCCAATTTTTATTGTATTTACATAATGAGAGGGTTAAATAACTGTGATTTTTTCCTTCCATTATATATAAAAGTTCCTAATTATGTCATAGGACGTTGAGAGTATTGCAGTCCAGTCTAGCGAGGATTGGAATGTCATTTTGAGGATGTAGCTTTATTTGAGATATTTGAGATAACTTCATTTAGTTGACCGGAGCATTCTTCATATTGATTAAGTAGTTTAAAGATTGCTTGTAGAGATCTTTTGGATCCCCTGGTGAAGATTACTACATTATCTGCGTAAGCAAGATGAGATAATTTTTAGCAACCAGAAGGTACTTTATACGAGCACCAAGATTTTGATTCTACTAATTGATTAATGTTTCTACTTAAAACCTCTGAAGCTATGATAAACAGGAGTGGAGACAAAGGATCCCCTTGTCGTAAGTCTCTTGAGGATTTGAAGTAGTTATATTTGACCATTTGTGAGGAGTGAGAAAGAACAATTTGAAATGATTCACCATATCATGTCAATGAAGATTTCTGAAGAATTAAAAGATCTTAAGACAGATATGAGAAAGAACCAAGAAACTCGATAAAAAGATTTACAGTTCCGCTCGTGTGCTCAGAAATACCGTTTTGTTGTGATGTTCCATGAATGGTTTTATCCATTCTAACTCCCTGTGCAACACAATACCCACTGAACCCTCTGTCTATGTAGTCTCCTCCATTATCTGATCTCAACACTTTTCTTTAAGACCTGTTTCTGTCTCAACCATGACCTTCCACCTTTTAAAGGTCTCAAACACAGATTTATTCTTCAGAAAATAAACTCATACCTCTCTGTTTGAGTCATCAATAAAGGCGATGTAGTACCTTGACCCTTCAAGTGATGCAACCAGAGTAGGTACCCACAAATCTGTGTGTACTAATTCCAATCTTTCATCCTTTGGTGTTCTACCAACTTTCACAAAGCTCACCTGTTTTTGCTTTCCCAAGATGCAACTTTCACACAAGTAAAAATTAACCAACATCAGTTCTGGTAGTTTTTCTTTAGACGATAACATCTTCATTCCTTTCTCACTCGTGACCAAGTCTGCAAACTGTGATCATTTCTCTTGGAGGTCATATACAAAGTGCTAGTCTTTGGTCCACGATCCAATACTGTAGCTGCCCTCATAACTTTCCAAGTACCATTTGACGAAGGAGATTGCATGTCCTTCATCATCAAGCTGTCCAACCGAAATCATATTTCTCTTCAAATTAGGAATATGTCTAATCTTCTGCAGTGACCGAACCGACTTGTTAGATGACTGTATTCTATCATCTCCCATGCCCACGACATCCAAGGTTGAACTATCGGCCAAATACGCCTTACAAAAATCTCTAGCAACATAATTCTATAGGATTTCTCAGTGTGGAGTGGTATGAAACGAAGCTCCCTAATCCAAAACCCAAACGTCTAGTGGACTTTTTACTACAAGAAGTAGTGCATCCTGCACTTCTTTCATTACAGCATTCGCTGAATCATCTTCATTCTTCTTTTTTGGACTTTTGCATTGATTTCTGAAATGACCAGTTTTCCCACAGTTCCAGCATTGCACTTGTTGGCTTTATCTTGATTTGCTTCTACTCTGATTAGAGTCTCTGGATTTTTATCTACCTCGATTGAAGCTTTTGTGTTTTCCTCTACCTCTTGACTCAATGTTTAGGGAAGAGCCGGATCTTGAGGTTTTGCCTGCATCTCTTTTGCGAATCTCCTCGACTAGAATCAAGTCTCGTATATCATTATACTTTAAATTTTATTTTCCTATGGAGTTGCTCATGCCCATCCTCATAGCTTCCCAATTGTTTGTCAATGTTACCAAGAATATCAAAGCACGAATCTCATCATCAAATCAATTTCTACAAAGGACAATTGATTTTTGATAGTATTGAACTCATTTAGATGTTGTGCTACTGAAGTATTTTCTGCCATCTTCTTCATCCAGTGCACCTTATTATTCTCCTTTATTGCATTGTGTGCAACAGATCTAGACAGAGTTAACCTTATAACTCCTAGCACCTGTCTGTCAAGAAAAGCCTATTCCTCGGCTTTGATACCCTTAGGCTTTTTACTTCGCATGGCCTCATCCACCAAACTAGTTGTCCACATACCCCACAAAAAAATGATGTTGCTGAGAGGAAAAATAGAATTTTACTTTTGATTACTCGAGCACTTATGACAGAGTCTAAAGTACCTCGATATTTCTGGCCAGAAGCCGTATCCACCGCTGTTTATCTCATAAATCACCTTCCTATAAAAATCCCCAATCTCAAAATTCCACTCGACATTCTTTCTAAACATGTTTCGATTCCTCTAAGCATTAACCTTCTCCCTCGGATCTTTGGATGTGTTGTTTATGCCCATATTCCTAAAGTTAATCGTAATAAGCTTGATCCTTATGCTCATAAGTGTATCTTTGTGAGGGTATGTGATGAGCACAAATTATGCTATATTTCGAGCTCACTTTAGAGGCCATTATCTGCTATTTCGCTCCTTAATTAGCTTCATTGTCCTAGAAATTACGCAAAATGTGTTAACTGATAATACTAACTGCCTAATGGGGAACAAATGAGGTTTTGTGTGCAAAACAGGATTTTAGGGACAAAAAGTGTGGTGAATTTCAACTCAAGTGCAACCATTTGGAACTGATCATGAATCAGCCTCGTAGCAGGGAAGAAATTACTCATGCAGCACGGATCAGTCCAAAAATCAGGAAATCAGATCCAAGAAGAAGTTCAATGCAAATTCAGTTCAAGTCATAATGTTCCATGCCTCGAACCATGTCTAGGGTGCCCAAATATAAGTCCAAAAAATGGTTGCAACCTTTGGATCGTGCTACATATGGATACATATCAGTCTTGGAGCCAAAGCAACAAGAGGGGACCACTAGAGAACAAATCTGGCAAAGAGGGGA
>JAOYMZ010053565.1:0-13723 GCA_025802335.1 Pinguicula primuliflora | reverse complement strand
ATTAAAACATGGAGTTTAGGCTCAACTGAGCCTTGAATCTAAATAAACTTAGCTCATGCTATAAGCATGAGCTAATAAAACCGATAAACTACAAGAAGAGCAGCCCATAGCAGCCACAGAAGTTGCTGATGCAGACTGCTTTCCCTGCCTCCTCTGGTTTCCTCCGATGAAGATGGAAAATTTGGTATCACCTCCCTAAGATAAAATTCGACTCTCTGCTTCAGAGTAAAGCTTATCCAATGTATATGCCCTAGGAGGTATGAGTTTACACCTAGGTCCCTCGGATATGTGCTGAGCAACAAAAATGTTGAAGGGTATCAGTGTCCTTCTCAGTCACAGGTGCACTGATTGCTGATATTTCATATAGAATGTTCTCTTAAAAGGCTCAAATGGCAATGCACCCTGAATGTAACTTGAATAGGGATGACCGAGGTATGTTGTGGTAAAATATCAGATTTATCCCTACAGCCATTTAGGAGTTGTGCACCAATATATGGACAGATGTGTAATTGACGCACTTCAGCTAACAGAATCAGCATCTTCCGTTATATCTCCTTATGGCGGCTGATTCTGGCTATAAGTCCTCATGACATTTGAAGCACACTTCTTGACCTAGCTTTTGGTAAAATTTCAGATTTATCCTCCCAGCCAAGTGAGAGATACGCACTGAGCAAGGTTACTGCAGTCATTCCTCAATCTTTGCCAAAAATGGTAAGGTTGCTTTTTACCAACTTTTGGCTCTTCCTACTTTCAGATAATGGTCCCCTTTTGGATGTTGTGGCTTGATCAGGTGCACTTGTGCCATTCTAGGTTGTATCACACGTTGATACATCATTTGGACCTCCAAAATGTAGACATACAAGCAGCCTAGGTCCGATTTTCAACTTTGGACAGCAACTCTTCATTGCTGCATAAATTCTTGATTCTGCAACTCCTGTTTGCGTCTTGCTGATTTTATGGTCCAGAATTGTGTTGCAGCTACATAGGACTTGGTCGAGATGATTTTTGGTTGTGCCTTGATGCTCTATGGATTTTAGGGGCTCCACAGATTGATGAAACACAACACACTGGTCTGAACTGCTCCATGTTGCAGAATTGTGACTTGCTGCATATCAGCTTATCTCAGCTGCTAAATGACTCCAGAATTGGGTTGCACACTTGTGTAGAAGTAGTTTGCTTCATTCCCAGGTGTGCATACATGATTTAGGATAACCAGGAGCTCAGCTTATGGCTTGGATCAGTCAGTTTTGGCACTCAACCATGGCCTTGATCCTGCTGATATCTTGGTTTGATCTAGTTTGCACAAATTGTGTCTGATATTGCAGGATTCCTTCATAAAATCTGTGTTTCTCAACAGATTGTTGAAAATGATCTCTTGTCCTGCATTTATACAAATAAGCACAAAATGAGGTGCAAAATAGGTGTTTAGGTAAATAAATCAATGAAAAGAACAAGTGAAATGAGCCTAAAAATGCATGTGAAGAGGCTCATCAACACTAGGCATCTCCACACCACCATCCTTGGGGGATGAACCCTAACTTGTGGTGGCATATCCAAAGAACCGTTCATATTATGATTTTTCCTTCACTAGTATACTTGAGGTGAGTCCGAAAGGCAAAATTCCCTTTATGCTAGGTAGGCTAACTACTAAATCGTGGAAGAGAGCTAGTTATACATGAGTTCTGTGGTCTTGGATAAGAAATTGCAGTGATTATTTGATACATAAGTTTTTTTCAATACAAAGGCCTAATTTTTCAGTCCAGAATGTTAGGAGCAGAATAATGATGTAGGTCCAGGATGGTAATCCTGACCATTCAAGTATTGTGAATCAATGGTCACAATTACCATCTTGCACCTAACATCATTAATCTGGTCCTAACATCCTGGACCATAAAACTTCTCCAATATAAAGTGGTAGGCAAGACACCTAAATCTTGAGCCTTCTCTCCATATAGTGATTTTCACCTAATTCTGTAGAGAGTTAGGATTTATTGTCTTCATAACAATTGATCTATAGTCGTTTGGATTTCCAATGCACTTGATTTTATTTCATTGTGTTGAGTAGTTTTGAAACTGCAACCTCCTGAATGTTCGGTTACCTTGAGATTAGTTGTGAATTTGATGAGCATGTACTAGGCTTTACTCCTTGTGGAAGAATGATCTTTACTCCCCAGTAAAGTATTACTTGAGACACTGTACACTTGCACTTTGCACTCATCAAGTTTTTGGTGCTGTTCCCGAGGAGTAATTGCCCCTTACATGCTCTTATTTTACAACAAAGTTTCATTGATAGTTATTTTTAATTTTCTTTGTTCTAGTTTGTCTCACATTTCTGTCTGGCTTGCGGTAGGTAGTGTATGAGTCAGCCACTAAGTGCTGCTAAAAGTTCATCTGACCAGAGGCTGAGTAGAGAATTGAGAGCTTTGAGGAGATCTTAAAGAGTTGATCCTTATCGACAAGAAGAAGAATCTGAAGGGGAAGGATAACAGGAAGAAGAATCTTTGGAAGAGAAGTCTGAATTTGAACGGAAAATGGAAGGAAGAAACTAGAAACTGTTTCCACATGATGATGCAGACCTCTGGAGGCATTTGCTATGCCTGAAGCCACGGAAGTTGCTCTTGCAATTAGATGATCCCCCATTGTTGCTCACAATTTTGAGTTGAAGCCATCTATCATCCATCAGCTGCAGTCTCATTCAACCTATGGAGGAGCTGAAGCCAGTAATCCCTACACTCATGTAGATGCATTTTTGGAAATTTGTGAGACTATAAAAATTCAAGGAGCTAATTAGGAGGCTATTAGACTGAGGCTATTCCCATTTTCATTGAAGGATATGGCAAGAGAATGGCTCTACAGCTTACCACCTGGTTCTATTCGTACTTGGGAAGAGTTGAGGATAGCTTTTTCACCCATTTCTCTCCTCCATACAGGACTGCCAGGGTTTTGACAGAAATTCAGTCATTTAGATAGAAGCCACATGAAATATTTATGAAGTATGTGAAAGATTCAACAGATTGTTGAGGAGTTGTCATAAGTTTGTAGCATTGGAGGTAGATACATGCCTTTTATTTTGGCTTGGATCAACACAAGCAGGGATGTGGATTCTGCAGCACATGAAACATTTATACAGAAAACATATTATCAAGCTTATGCCCTATTGGAGACACTAGCTACCAACAAGAGAAGAAATTCTTTACTAAGCTCAAATAATTCATCTGGGAGGATCCCTATCTCTATAGACTGTGTGCAGACCACGTGATCAGGAGATATGTTCCTGAGGCAGAAATGAACTCAATCTAAAAGCACTGCCACTCTCCTTAGTGTGGCGGTCATTTTGGAGGCAAAAGGACAGTTGCTAAGGTGCTGCAATGTGGTTTTTACTAGCCAAGGTTATTCAAGGATGACCACAAGTTTCTTTCAGCTAGTGATAGATGCCAAATGTGGGAAACTTGTCAAACAGAAATGAGGTGCCTCAAGTTGGCATGTTAGAGGTGGAACTCTTTGATGTTTGAGGGATTGACTTCATGGGCCCTTTTGTTCCATCACAAGGGCAGCTATGCATTCTGGTAGCAGTTGATTATTGACAGGCATGCAAAGTTTACATGGTCAAATTATAATACAATGCAGATGAGCAAGGGTCGTGATCCACGAGGAGAAAGGTCAATACATGTTTTGTGCAATTTCAGTTAACAGTTTTGGCAGAAAGTTCAGGAGTGTACAACTTCTGTGTTACTTACCAAAATGGCATGAAATCATATCTAATGGGGTAAGGTTCAATTCATATAGAGACAACACAAACAGAATCACAACAGAAATGAGGATAAAAATCAATTGGAGAGAATTATCCAAAGCTGCAGTATATAACCTAAACTATCATGCTTCAATCTTAACTTCAAACCTATCTATCATGCATTTCTCATCCTATCTACCACAAAACTCAAGTATAACCGGTCCCCTTCCGAGGTATACCAATTAGTCTACCATTTGCAGGGGGCATTTTGGATTCATAGCCTCACCTCCATACATGATAGGGAAGGAAAAATCAGTTGAATAATTTGTTAGAATATGACACCTAAAGCTAGAGGTTCGTCCCAAAGGGCGAAGGTGTGTGAGTATTTGGTGTCCTATTCATACAATTGCTTTCGCTGCTAATGCACAAACCACGCATATAGTTCATACTACTTGATCAGAATGCCATGAACTTATAAATCACAACACAGACATAGTAAAGGATGAAATAGCTTGATATTTAGACTGAAGATCTGAATTAAAACATAATGTTTAGGCTCAACTGAGCCTTGAATCTAAATAAACTTAGCTCATGCTGTAATCATGAGCTAATACAATCGAAAAATAGACAGAAAAGCAGCCCATAGAAGCAGAATATCAGCTGCTGTAAGAACTGGCTTCTCTGCTTCCTCTGCTTCTCCGAACAAAGATGATTTTTTTGGGAGTGTTCTCATGGGGATAAAATTCGTCTCCCTACTTCAAAGTGAAGCTATCCGAATGTGCAAGCCCTAGAAATGGTGAGCTTACAACTCAGCCCCTCGTATGTGTGATGGACAGCAGAATTATTGAGGGACAGCAGTGTCTTCTAATCTGTAGGTGCACTGCTTGCTGATATTGCATCTGGAATGTTCTCCTCGATGGCTCAAATGTCAATGCAACCTGAAAGTAGCTTGAAGGGGAACGGCCGAGGTATATTTTGACAAAATCTCAGATTTATCCCTGTAGCCATTTGGAAGTTATGCAGCCATCTCTGGATATATGTGTAACTGTCTGCACATATAAGATAGAATCAGGATATTCCGTTATATCTCCTTGTGGCGGCTGATTCTGGCTGTGAGTCCCCATAACAAATGCAGCTAATTGTGTTCCCTAGCTCGTGTAAAAATCACATATTTATCCCTCAAGCCCAGTGAGAGATATGTAGCGAGCAAGGACAATGCAGTATAATTCCAGTTTTTGCCAAAAATGGCAAAACATCTTTTTACCTACTTTTGACCCTTTCTTATTTCGACAAATGGTCTCCTCTTGGATGTTGTGGCCTGAACAGGTGCACATGTAATGTCTATGTTGTATCACACGTTGATATATGATTTGGCCCTTCAAAATGTGCACAAATAAGCAGCCTAGGTCCGGTTTCGCACACTTGAATTGAATTTCATCAAGTCTGCACAAAAATCTGCACTTCTTCACTTTAGCTTGCAAATTGCTGAATTTCTGCTCCAGACTCGAGTTTCAGCTTCATATAGCCCGGCTTAGATAATTTTTGGTTGTGCCTTGGGGCTCCATGGATTTTAGGAGCTCAACAGAATGGATGAAAGCAGCAGAATGTGCCTTCTCAGCAGAACCTTTGCTAGTTTGAGTTGCTGAAATCTATTTTGTGCAGAATGTGCAAAAACTGTAGGTTTTTGGCAATTAATTCTGTTATTCACATCAGGTGCTGGATTTGATCATCAATCCTACATTGAGACAATTAAATACAAAAATGAGGCACAAAATAGAGTGCTTAGGAAATAAAATCAGTGAAAACACAAGTGAAATGAGCCTAAAAAATGCACATGAAATATGCTCATCACCCCTCCACACTTAAACCATGCTTGTATCCAAGCATAAACTAAACCTAAACACCAAAAATTGCATGAGGTGAGTAATGTATGCATGAATGTATAAAATGGTATGAGCTGATAGAGAAAGGCATGCGCAGACTGCCAATCTGGTTTTTCGATTTGAACAGCTTAGTTCAAGCAATGAGCAGCACTCATTTGATATTTGTGCATTGTCTACTATCAAGGCCAGGTCTCAAAGGCTCAAAGAGGGACTCAAAAGTTCAGAGGAAGCAGGTTTGGAGAAAGGGAAGTATCACTGCACAGAATTCTGGACATGTTTCCCTAAACAGTTCCGGATGTGTCCCTTTTTGCTTCTCTATTACTTTCTCTAGAGGTAAATCGATCTCCTCATCATCATACCATACCCTGGTGCATGAGTCTTCGCAAAAGTCTCAGCCCAAGTCTTCACTCCATCTCTCTCATTTTTTTAGGGACAGTGTTTAAGGGATAGGCTCCTCTCGTGATGGAGTTGGGGCAGATCATAATGGCCTCTCATATTTGACTTACATGTAGGTGGAGAGTTTTTTATGTCAACTCTGGACAAAAGATAACATTAAACTCAAGCCAAGCCCTTCTTCTTCATGATTGTTATCTCCATCCTTCAGACTAGTCTTCAAGAAAAATAGGAAAATTCTTGGCCTCGGATAATTACTAAACCCATGCACCCTTTCACTTTCCACAAACCAGCTCGGTTTAACCATCCAAATGGTCAGAGATAACTTTATAGGCCACAAAATAAATCATGAATAAGTATCATTAATCCATGTTTGCGTGAGTGATCAAAGAAAATAGTGAACCAAGCAAAGGTAGCAGCAAAATATCAGCAACAGAATTTTTTAGGGTTTAGGAAATTTAAAGACTGTGCAGCAGAAACATGTGCATAAAATGGTCTTGAAGATGTTTCAACCACCCAAAGCCACCCCTTCACACTTATCCATGAATGAATGTGAAAATCAAGAATTAAAAATAAAGGAGGGGTGAGCTAAGGGTTGAAACTATACAACCTGATTTTCTGCTGCAGTGCTGATTTTTGTTCTGATATTCTGGTTTTTGCTCTTTTTGTTGCTTGAATCTTCTTGGATCAACTCCATTCCAGTTTTTGAGGGTGCTCTAGGGTTTGCTAATCAACATTCTTAAACAAGAAAAATTAAACTCATAAGATTTAAATAACAGAATTAAAGAGACAGAATTAAAAGACCAAATGTAAATGATACTGCTTGGGATGTCTCCTAAGAGCTCTCGGTTTATAGTCTTGAGATGGACTTTTCTTGTGCACTCTTGTGTCCCTATCCATGCTCTATGAACTTCACCGCCTCTTTTCTTCAGTCAGATCTGATGCAGAGTTGTATAACTTTAATCTGTGACCAGTCACCTTGAATGTCCTTCAGAGTTTTTCACTGCAACCACTCCATAGGGAAAAACCTGAGTTACCTCCATTGGTCCAATCCATCTGCTCTTTAGCTTTCCTGGAAAGAGTCTAAGCCTGGAATTGAACATCAGGACTTGCTGGTCAGGAGAACTGTTTCTTCTTTGGATGTTTTGGTCATGCCACTTCTTTGTTCTTTCCTTATAAATTCTGGCACTCTCATAATCTTCATGTCTTAACTCCTCCAACTCGGAGATTTGCAACATTCTCTTGGCTCCTGCTGCAGATAAATCCATGTTCAGATGCTTGAAAGCCCAATAGGGTTTATGTTCAAGCTCCATTGGCAGATGACAGGCCTTTCCATATACCAGTCTGAAAGGGGACATGCCAATTGGTGTCTTAAATGCAGTTCTGTATGCCCACAATGCATCTGAGATCCTTGAAGCCTAGTCTTTCCTAGTTACACTCACTGTTTTCTCTAGGATGAGTTTGATTTCCCTATTGGAAATTTCAGCCAGACCATTTGATTGAGGATGGTAAGGCAATGTGACCTTATATCTCACTCCATATTTGCTCAGCAGGTTTTCAAAAAATTTGTTGCAGAAGTGTCATCCGCCATCGCTTAAGAAGTATCCAGGGGTTCCAAACCTAGCAAAGATGTTTTTCTTTAAGAATTTAGTCACCACAGCAGCCTTCGTAGTAGGGGAAGCCACTGCCTCAACCCATTTTGAAATATAATCCACTGCTACCAGGATATACATCTGCTACTGGCTGGGAATGAACGGTCCCATGAAATTAATCCCACATACATCAAACATTTCCACTTCTAATATCCCAATCTGAGGCATTTCACTCCTTCTGGACAGATTTCCTGTCCTTTGGAACTTGTCACATGTCTTCACAAATTGATATGCATCTTTAAACAGTGTTGGCCAAAAGAATCCACTGTGCAATACCTTCGCTGTTGTTCTATGGCTTCCAAAGTGTCCTCCACATTCTCTGGAATGGTAATGCTGCAGAATTTCTCCTATCTCATCCTCTGGGACGTATCTCCTTATCACTTGATCAGCACAAACTCTGTAGAGGTAAGGTTTTCCCCACAGAAAGTGCTTCAGTTTAGCCAAAAAAAATTCTTCTGCTGATACGTGAGAGTTCACATAATCTGCATACCATGGCTGGGACTGGACCATCACTGCCAGCACTTGCTCGTCAGGAAATTTATCACTAATGGGATCAGAAGAGGCTTTGGCAGAAACATTTCCTTCCAACCTTGACAAGTGATCTGCCACTACATTTTCAATTCCTTTCTTGTCTCTGATTTCTACATCGAACTCTTGTAGTAGCAGCACCCACCGAATTAATCTAGGCTTGGCATCTTGTTTGCTCATCAAATACTTGATGGCAGCATGATTAGAATAAACTATCACCTTACTTCCAAGAATATAAGGCCTGAATTTATTGAATGAATAGATCACTGCCAACATTTCTTTTGCAGTGGTTGTGTAGTTCAATTCAGCACTACTGAGCATCCTGCTTGTATAGTATATTTTGTGAAACCTCTTGTCCTTGCGTTGGCCAAGTACAGACCCCACAGCAACATCAGATGCATCACACATAACTTCAAAAGGCAAGTTTCAATCAGGTGCTGTCATGATAGGAGCATAAATCAGGCATTACTTCAATGTTTCAAATGCTGTCAAACAATCAGGTGTGATTTTGAATTCAGCCTCTTTCTCAAGTAAGGAGAAGAGGGGTTTAGCAATTGAGGAAAAATTCTTGATAAATCTCCTACAGAAACCAGCATGTACAAGAAAGCTCCTCACTCCTCTCACTGATTCCGGAGGGGGCAAGCTTCTGATGGCCTCTACCTTGGCTTTGTCAACTTCCAGTCCATGCATGGATACCTTGTGGCCGAGTACTATTCCCTCTTTTACCATGAAATGATATTTTTCCCAATTCAACAGAAGTTGGGCTTCCTCACACCTCTGCAGAACCTTTTCTAAATTGAGCAGACAGTGTTCAAATGTGTCTGCAAAGACAATGAAGTCATCCATAAACACTCCAATGGTATCCTCAACCATATCAGAGAATATGGTCATCATGCACCTCTGGAAAGTGGCTGGAGCATTGCATAAACCAAATGGCATGCGTCTTAAAGCAAAAGTTCCATAAGGACAGGTGAAAGTGATTTTTTCCTAGTCTTCTGGATCCACTGTTATCTGGTTATAGCCACTGTATCCGTCCAAATAGCTGTAGAAAGCATGTTTTAAAAGTCTCTCCAGCATCTGATCAACAAACAAAAGAGGGTAATGGTCTTTTCTGGTGTCTTTGTTGAGCTCCCTATAATCCATACACACTCTCCATCCAGTTACTGGCCTGGTTATAATGATTTCATCATTTTCTATCTTCTAGATGGTCATACCTCCCTTCTTTGGCATACAATGCACAGGACTGATCCATTGACTATCAGAAATGGGGCAGATCACACTAGCATCCAGCCAATTTATGACCTCTCTTTTCACTACTTCTTTCATAGTAGGATTTAACCTTCTCTGTGTTGCTATTACAAGTTTAACATTGTCCTCTAGCAGAATTTTGTGCATGCAAAATGTAGGAGATATACCCTTGATGCCAGCTAGAGTCCATCCTATGGTTTCCTTGTGCTTTTTCAGGATTTTAATAAGAGCCATCTCTTCTTTTTCATCAAGGTGTTTATTGATCAAAACTGGAAGTGTTACCCCTTCTCCGAGGAAGGCATATTTCAGATGTTCTGGCAGTGGTTTTAAATCCATTTTAGGGGCCTGAATCAGTGAACTTTGCTGAGGTGGTGGTCTCTCTCCCAGAGATTCCTTTTCTCTTCTCTTCCAAGGGTGGCTATTCTGCAACCAGATTTTAAACTGTTGCACTGATGGCTCTTCCAGAACTTCAGGTGTTTTGCTGGTCAGACATTCCAGCAAAGGATCTTTTATATAGCCTAATTCATTCACCACAGCTTCAGAGAGGGACTAAATCAAGTGGCATTGTTCTGATTTAGGTCCAAAGACATCATACATGTGCATTGCAGGATAAGCATTGAAGCTGACCTCTTAATCTTTTATCCTTATTTCAGCTCACCCTTTCTCAGATCAATCAGTGCTCCTCCTGTCTTGAGAAATGGTCTGCCTAAAATAATGGGGACTCCTTGATCCTCAACCATATCCAAAATCACAAAATCAACTGGGAAAATGAATTTGTCCACTCTAACCAACACATCCTCAGTAATTCCCTGAGGCTTCTTTAGTGATTTATCAGCCATCTGCAGGGTGATTCCAGTTGGAATGGGTTCTCCAAAACCTAGTCTTTGTGAGATAGAATAGGGCATGAGACTGATGCTTGCCCTCAAGTCACACAAAGCTTTATCAAAAATATGTTCTCCAATTCTGCAGGGAACTGTGAAGCTGCCAGGATCTCCCATCTTCTGGAGTATTTGTCTACTCAAAATGGCAGAACACTCAGCTGTCAAAGGAATGGTTCCCTCTGCCTCAATTCTTCGCTTGTGAGTTAAGATATCCTTCATGAATTTTGCATAGGTGGGCATTTTCTCAAGTGCTTCAGCAAAAGGAATGTTGATGTGCAGCTTTTTGAAAACTTCAAAGAATTTTTTGAATTGCTGCTCCAAATACTGTTTCCTTGCTGCTTGGGGATATGGCATGTTTCTACTGATTTCAGGAGTAAGTTCAATCTGCTCCCATTTCTCTTTCTTTTTCTGTCTTTGTTTTGATTTTTCTATTTGGTGAGCAGGTTCTGGATTGCTATGCTGTTCTGCTTCTGGCCCTGCTACCTCAATCACTGGTGTTGCTGGTTCTGCTATTTCTCTCCCTGATTTCAATCGGATTGCTTGACAATCCTCTTGCTTAATGATAGTTGCAGCACTGACAGCAATTTCTTCTGACTTTTTCCGCTAATGGAGCAGCAAGCTGTTCCATGGTATTCTCCAGTTTCTGCAGTTCAGCCTGTGTATCAGATTTAAAAATCTGCATATCAGCCATTATATGCTAATGTTTTATAGCTCCTTCAGTTGAAGGTGTCAGGTGGTTACTTCCGTCCCTTACTGAAGGTTGCTGCACCACATTAACTTGCAAATGCTCTTGCATTTTTACCTGCGGTAAGATCTGTTCAAATTTGCTAGCCATTTCCTTGATTGCTGTTGCTAAAATCTCAATCCTGTCATCCTCTAGAGTGTGTGGGGCTCTTCCTTCCAATTCCAAGTCAGACGGCCATTGATAATAATTTTGTGCAAGTGTTTCTAGCAGTGAACAAGCTTGATTATAGCTTTTCTGCATAAAGGTTCCACTAGATGCACTGTCCACTTCTTTTCTGGTCTCATGGTCCAATCTGAAGTAGAAAATTTGAATGAGCCTCCAGTTTTGTATTCCATGTGTGGGTCAACCTCTCAGAAGACCCTTGAATCTCTTTCATGTTTCATATAACCTTTCTTACCTCCACTATTGGAAGGTTTGAATTTTCTGTGACAGTTTAACAGTTCTGGATGGAGGGAAGAAATGGGTCAAGATTGCTGTTCTCAATCCCTCCCAGGACTGAATGGAGTCTGGTTCTAAACTGTAGAGCCAATCTCTAGCTTTCCCTTTGATGGAAAATGGGAAGAGTCTCAGTCTGATGGCATCTGGATCTGTTCCTTCAAATCTGAGAGTGTCACAGATTTCCAAAAATGCTTCTACATGAGTGTATGGATTACTTGATTCAGCTCCCTCAAAAGTTGAGTGTGATTGCAACAACCGAATGGTGGAATGCTTCAGCTGGGAATTAGGAGCAGAAATAGGTGGTCTTCGGATGGCAGGAACTGTGGATACAATTTCTGGTATAGCAAGAGATGCAATAGGTTTGTCATCTTTGTGTACTTCCATCCTCTCACACTTTCAATTTCTTGTCTACTGTTCTCAACCACTCCTCCACTCTTGTATTGAGAAAAATCAAGTCCTCCAGGTTCTGATTCCCAGAACTGTGCAATATCAGAAAGATTAAGTCAGTTCATGTGCACAAAAATATCAGCAAACAGAATACAAGCATAAGAAGAATTGTCATGTATTTAACTTCAAACTAAAAAAAATCTAAAAAAATGTAAGGGGCTATTTCTCCCCGGCAATGGTGCCAAAAACATGATGCGACAAATGTATGTCACACTAATGTGCAAGTATACACAATCGTTCAAGTAGTAAACCTTACTTGGAAAGCAAGGATTATCTCCCAAAGGAATAGGTCCTAAACATGCTCAATTTACAACTAACCAAATGTAAACCGAAATCATAAGTGGTTTGCGTTTAAACGACACTAAACTAACATGAACTTAACCTAATGATAATCAAGCCTAATATTGTCACCTATTAGACTCAACAACCATATTACTAAGGAGATTCACAAATGAGGAGAAGAAACCTAAGGCTTGGCCCCTAATGTTTCATCACTAGCCCTAACTTGTTAACTATGGATTAAATGTATCTTTCACCTTCATTAACCACAAGATCATGTATGAGTTTGCACTATGGTCGAGCTACAAACTCGTCTTCTAACATAAGGAGTGGAGGGTTGTCAATCCTTTCTACCAAATGTTACAGAACTTGGTTGGGGTCTTTAAACCAACCCAAGACCCGAATGTCTACCTTTTGGAATATGGCATTATAAGCTAAAGGGGGCGTTGCCCCAAGGGACACAATGCATATATTGAGTAAGTCTCCTCTTCCTCTGTCCGTCAGGCCCCAAGGAAGAGGTCCAAGATGAACCGAAGGCTAACCACCTGTAGCTTACTCATCCTTGCACAAAGAATGAAGGTTGTTAGTATTGTCTCACTTATGTCACGGTCATGAGTTCACCTTTTCCTTCCATTATGTGCTAAGATGGAAAACACCCTAAGCTCGTTTAGATCCAAGCTAACCGGTTGTTATACAAGAATCATTTAAGAACATAAATATACATTAAGGAAAAGTGAATATAACATTCGTCCATAGAAAAACATAGTTAAGGGCATCATGAATCCACTGGACCGAGCCCTAGATCTAGCAATTTAGCTCATGCTTAAGGCATGAGCTGCTACAAATACAATGGAGATATAGAACAACTCCATAGAAGTCGCTTTAGTGGATGAACTCCAAGCTTTCTTCTTGTCCAAGAGATTCTTCTCCAAGTTGCCTCCTTGTCCTCAAGTGTTCTGCTCCAAAGTGTTGTGTGACTGAATGAGGATCTCGAGTACCAGTAGGGAAAGTGTTCATGGTCATTTACCCCCAGACCCCCTCGGTTTTGTGCTCACTTTCCTCATTTAGTAAGGACATGAATGTCTTTGCTCCAATTTTGTATACATTGCGGTATGTTGGGTTTTGGACCATCATGGCGGTGCCAAATACACACAATGTGTGAACAGAAGTTGTAGAGAAGCGTTCAGGATAGGTGCTGGTGAAAGGCCAAGGTCGCTCCTCAATTCGTTGGAGAGATATAGCCTAGACAAGGGGCATGACAGTAACTGCACGCATACTGGGCATATTCTGTGAATTTGGCATAAAACTCCATCATACATCCATTTTCTTCCTTTGTCGTTAACATAGAACTTGTATAGGACTTCTTGACCTTAGGGCTGTCCAACCGGTCTACCGGCACCGGTCCACCGCAGGACCGGTACTGGTACCGATTAATAGGCGGTGCTGATATTGGGTACCGGTACCGTGCCGGAACAGGGCCGGTACCGGTACCTAATCGG
>JAOYMZ010053554.1:0-13725 GCA_025802335.1 Pinguicula primuliflora | reverse complement strand
ACAAACACTAGTACTTGTATTACGCAAAACACTCATTTTATTTTAAAAGGTGCTTATAAGCACAATTAGAATCAAAAACACCTCACGCAAAACAAGACTTAAAAATTCAGCTATTTACTACCAAATCAAACTCACTTGGTTTCGTACGATTATGATTAAACGACGAATAATGGGTCTCTCATATCTCACGACAAAAGTGCACCATATGTGCACGACTGTGTCACATGACTGTGGGTCTCACATGGGGGCCTTTGCAAATAGTAAATTTATTTTATCCCCATTAATAAATTATTGTGCCAAATAATAAGTTTAGTGGTTTTTTTTGTAAGTAAATTTCGTTGCACGAATAACTATTACAAATTACATATTTACAACCTTTTGAGAAAGCTGCTGAAAATCGGAATCTATGTACAAGAATTTTAGCTACAACATTGTTTCAAAAATTGCTACAGGATCACGTTGCTAGTCTCCCAATGTATGACCTTGGAGGACTTCTACATAACCATCTTTATGACTTCGTTGATGCCTACAGTATCGAAACGTACACAGTTTCATTCTTTCCATAGGTACCACATGATTGCTTATCAAATGGTATGGCCAATTTGCATCCATAGTTTTCTTTGAAAGCATCCTGTGAATGAAGTATAGTGTTGGTCCAAAGTCTGGAGAGAGTTGATTGGTATACCTGTCCATTGAGCAATTTCTTGCCAAGTTTCAACAGCATGAGTACAAGAACAAAATAGATGCTCTGCGTTTTCCTCCTCTTCTCCACACTATACACAACGAACTGTCATGGCACAGAATGCTAAACTGCGGTGTTGCAGATTAACCATGGTTGGAATTCGATCTTGCACAAGTCTCCAAATAAAAGCCTAAACTCTACGAGGTGCAAATTTCTCCCGAGCTTCGATGAGATGTCCTCTACTTTGTATCACCTCACTGTTCTGGTTTTGGATGATAGAATAGGCTGATCGTACGGGAAAAATTCCTGCTGCATCTGTTTTCCATGTCCACATGTCTACTCCATCTTGTAGCTGTATTCCTGAAATTTGTGTCTGTAACCCAGTAAGCAGGTCTGCTTCCCATTGTCGAAGTGGTCTCTTGAATGCTGACGATTCCAGCATTTCACCTGCAACCATTGAGGTGGCCGAGGATCCAAGCTCACTGTTCCCTTACAGGGATCCTCGTACCACACAACTCTTATTAGAGGCTAATGTCACCATACAAGAATGCTAATGTATCTGATTTTAATCAGTTGGTTTTCCTGAACCATGCCTTGTTTCATGTCTACAAGTTGAACTCCACATTGTTATTAAACTATGCCTGAGTAGCTGCTGAGTGCCAGATATCTCTCCAAGCCTTAGAAGTATTGTCTAGCAATGAGAGGAACTCCAATTCTATCATGTTCTCATTCGTCTGGAAGTATTTTCCAAGTATAACCTCTCTCCAAAATCCAGTTTCATCTGTTTTGAAGCGCCATACCCATTTTGCCAAAAGTATCTAGTTCACAGCAGTAAGATTTTTTATGCCTAATCCTCTCTCTTTTTTCTTTAGGCGGATATGGTCCCAACTTATCTAATGAATTGGATGTTGATTTGCCTCTTTAATTTGCCACAATAATCTACTGAACAGTTTGGGCATATGCTTTATAACTTGCACATGAGCCTGAAATATTGACAGGAAATAGACAGTGAGGTTAGATAAAACAAATTTTAGAAAGGTGCATTTTCCTGCGAAGTTGAGGAATTTATTTTCCCAAAATTTCAGTTTTTGCTCAATCTGCTTTATTGGAGTCTCCCACATCTTAGCTCTCCCTGGATTGTCCCCCATAGATAGTCCCAAATACTTGCATGGAAGTGCACCTTGCAGTGAAGAGTTCTTGAGTAGCTAGACAAACAGTCAGCTTGCACATTGATACATCAAAGAAGTATAGCTTACACCCCTCAGCAAAATGGGGTGGTTGAATGAAAACATCAGCACGTTCTTGATGTTGCAAGGGCCATTTTATTTTGAGCTTCAATGCCACGTAAGTTTTTGGGTGAAGTAATTTTAACAGCAGCATATCTTATAAATAAGTTGCCAACAGCAACCCTTAACTAAAGGAGTCCATATGAGATGTTATACAAAGAAAAACTGGATATTCAGCACATTAGAACTTTTGGATGACTATGTTATGCATCTAATTTATCACCTTCAAAAGACAAATTTTCTCCTCGGGCCATCAGATGCGTATTTCTTGGGTATTCTTCATCAAGTAAAGAATATAAGGTATATGATCTGGAAAATGGAAGGATGTTTCTATCACTGGATGTTATATTTCATGAAACTATGTTCCCTTATAAGACACAATCCCAATCTCTATCTTCATCTAATGTAGTGAAGCAGCCTACACTAGATATTCCTCTGCCAAATTGCACATCTTCTTCTATTCGACCAACCGAAACAGTTTCATAGCCCTCTTCATCTGGTGAGAATCTGATACTTGCAGAACATACTATATCAGCACAAACAGATGGTCTTCCCTCATCACACGAACCATCAGATCTTCCTACAGAAAATGAACACAATGATTCAAATACTTCCACAGATTCGGGCATCCAGAATATTCAGGTAAGGCATAGCACACGTATCAAGCAGCCACTCACCTGGCAAAAGGATTATGTTCTATCACTACCACTTGCGACTGTTTGTATGATGGTAACAAGAGACACTAATGAGCCTCAGACTTACTCTCAGGCCATAAAATATCCAAGATGGATAGAAGCTATGCAAACTGAGTTAAGAGCGCTAGAGGATAACCAAACTTGACAGATAACTACACTTCCTCCGAGCAAGAAGCTGATTGGATCAAAGTGGGTATACAAGCTCAAGCAAAATCCAAATGGTAGGATTGCACGATACAAGGCTCGACTAGTTGTTAAGGGATATAATCAGATAGAGGGAATCAACTTTTTTGATAGTTTTTCACCAGTTGCAAAGCCTATTACGGTCCGAATTATGCTGACAGTGGCTATCACAAAGGGATGGAAAATTCATCAACTGGATATTAACAACGCTTTTCTGCATGGACGCTTGGAGGAAGAGGTTTATATGTCAATACCACAGGGGCATCCAGAATATAAATCAGACAAGGTCTGTTTGTTGAGGAGGGCGATCTATGGATTGAAACAATCATCCCTGCAGTGGAACAAAACTCTTACATCGTCTCTGCTTCAATATGGGTTCAAGCAATCAGCCAACGATCACAGTTTATTTATTCTCAGCCGAAACAATGCTCTTACAGTCCTTATTGTTTATGTGGATGATGTGCTTGTTGCAGGTGACAATGAAACAGAATCCATTCAAGTTGCTCAGTTCCTTGACAGAGAGTTCAGCATCAAACATCTAGGGGCTGCTTCATATTATCTTGGCCTAGAGCTTATTTATACTTCATCAGGTCTTTATATATCACAACACAAATATATAAGAGACTTGCTGCATGATACTGGTATGTTGGATGGGAAAAGTGTGTCAACACCATTGCCTCCCGGCTTGAAACTCACAACCACAAATACATCGGAGGAGATAGCTGATCCTACCTCATACAGAAGTATTGTTGGAAGGTTGCTGTACCTATCCTTTACACTGCCAGATATTAGCTACGATGTTCAGCACTTATCGATATTTATGCAGCAACCACGAGCATCACACTGGTCAGCAGTCCCACATGTTCTCAGATATTTGAAAGGACATGATACACTCGGATTGTTCATTCCATAATCCAACACTCTACAGCTTACAACATATTGTGATGCGGACTGGGCATTATGTGCAGATTCTCGATGATCTCTAACTGGATATATGATACAATTAGGGACTTCTACCATCTCCTGGAAAACAAAGAAACAATCTACGGTATCTCGTTCATCGGCT
The DNA here is from genome assembly GCA_025802335.1 of Pinguicula primuliflora. NCBI lineage: Eukaryota > Viridiplantae > Streptophyta > Magnoliopsida > Lamiales > Lentibulariaceae > Pinguicula > Pinguicula primuliflora. The sequence continues at coordinate 9,813 of JAOYMZ010053554.1, read as the reverse complement.
GAGGCAGAATATCGCAGCATTGCTTCAACGGTTTGTGAATTGCTTTGGATAACCTATCTAATGCAGGATATGGGAGTACAACCTCCAACACTGATTCCATTATTTTGTGATAACAATGCAGCTATACATTTGGTTGCTAATCCCGTGTTTCATGAACGGACCAAGCATATAGAGATCGATTGTCATCTTGTATGGGATCAATACAAAGTTGGGTTTGTTCAGCCACTATACCTCCCGTCGCATGACCAACCTGCTGATCTTTTCACGAAGAGTTTTTTTTGTTTTCTTTGTTTTTGGGCCATTGGGCCGTGGTTAATATTCATTGTTTTTTTTTATTGTCCTTAGAAGGTTCGGGAGATATGTATATATACATTATGTACTGCAGAAGTTAGAATCGAGAGAAAGAGAATTTCGAAATCCATCCTTCGTCTTCATACTGCTTGAGCTTGGTAAATCCGTATTTCCATCCAAAATCAAAATTTTCTTTCGCACATTATCAATTTTTAGCTCTTTCCCTCCTTTGTTTTTACACCACCTCAAGTTAGGTGGGGGATGTCCAACATCTAACTTGAACAATAAATTATGGAATACTCAACAATTCACAAACTTTGTCAGGATATCAGCCAATTGATCTTCAGATCTCACAAAAGGTAGTGTCACAATCTTACTCTCAAGCTTCTCTTTGATGAAATGTTGATCAATCTCAACATGTTTGGTGCGATAATGTTGAACTGGGTTCTCAAATATATGTATGACAGACCTGTTATCACACATCAAGGGACACACATACTTAGGTGGAAAACCAATCTCTGTCATCAACTTAATCAGTCATAACACTTCAGTCACTCCTCAAACAATACCTCTAAACTCAGGTTCAACACTTAATCTTGCTATAACCTTTTGCTTTTTACTCCTCCAATTAACATGATTACCTCCAACAAATGTGAAATATCCCAAAGTAGATCGTCAATTTATTGGACTCCTTGCCCAATTAACATCACTGCTTGCTTCTAGCTTCGACCATATAATATTCCAACCCCTTCATATACTTCAAAATTCTCAAAGTTGCTTCCATATGATTTACTTGAGGATTGTGCATAAACTGGTTAACTACCCTGACTGCATAAGCAATATCGCGTCATGTATGTGCTAGATAAATGAGCTTACTAATTAATTGTTGGTATCTACCCTTATCTACTTACCCTGTTCCATCAACTATCTTCCATCCATGATTCATCATCATTGATGTATCAATTGGTTTGCACTCCAGCAACCCTGTCTCAGCAAGAAGATCAAGGATGTACTTTTTCTGCAAAATGTGAATGTCATGCTTTGATATCATCACCTCAATACCTAGGAAATATTTCAGCATCCTTAGGTCCTTCATCGCGAGCTCTCAAAAAAAATTCTTTCTCAAATTCTCAATCCCATCAACATCATCCCCTGTATTAATCATGGCATCCACATAAATGATAAGACAGGCAATACCTTGATCTCAATGCTTCAAAAATAAGGTATGACCGCAGTTGCCCTGGATATAGCCATATTTCTTCATAACAGTGGTAACTCTTCCAAACCATGCTCTAGGAAACTATTTTAGGCCATATAATACCTTCTTCAACTTGCACACTTCCCGGGGTCGAAAATCAGTTGCAAATTCAGATGATCCCTCCATATAAACTTCCTCAGCCAGGTCACCATGTAGAAAAGCATTTTTCACATCAAACTGATGAATATGCCAATCCAAATTGGTAGCTATCAAAAATAAAACCCGAATAATATCGCGTTTGGCCACTAGAGAAAATATCTCTGGATAATTCACTATATATGTATGCGTGTATGCTTTTGCAACAAGTCTAGCCATGAAGCTTTCAATTATTCCATCAGTTTTCCTTTTTATGGTGTAAAACCATCTACAACCAACACACTTCTTTCCCGGGTAGCATACATCTCTCCCAGGTCTCTTTCTTCTTTAGAGCATCCATATCTGTCTCCATTGCACGTATCCAATCAGGAATTGTCATCGAGGAATGTCCTCACTATATACAGATACGGCAAAAGAACGAGCAGACTCAGACATACTACCCCTTACTACATTAGCAATAGGGTACTTCTGGGTCTTTGTGTTATGCTCAGGAGTGAATTTCATTCTTGCAATGCCCCTATTAGCACGATCAGGAAGTGTATACTCTGGGTTTACTGGGCTAATAAGTCCTTCATCACGGTCAGCCTCCACCATATCTATAGAATGAATCAACTCAAGGGATAGTGTACTTACTAGAGTCTCCATCAATGAAGATACTTAAGTTTGCTCTGTCAGGTCCGACTATACTATGTCAATTGTCATCGTTGTGTCCGAGAATAGGCGATCTACCATGCTCATGAGTCGGCTTAGGTACGGAAGGTGCATGAGGCACATGAGATGGTGAGGATAATGAAGTAGTAGGCGATAGCGCATTAGACACGACCAGAGAAGGTGGCAGCACGCAGATGGACGGTAAAGATGATGTATGTATGTGAGAAGGTGATGTACTCAAGATCGGACCACCTAACCAATCAAGTGGGTCAACTCCACTATCCCCCTCTGGACACTAGATTGGATAGGTATATGATAAAAATACTCGATCTCAACAAAATCAAAATCCATAGTAGTAAGCATATGACGAGTTTTGGGGTTGTAACATCGATAACCCTTTTGAGACTTCACATACTCCACAAAAATACACTTCTCATCACAAGGATCAAATTTCGAACGGTTAATTTTTGGGATGTGAACATTAACAGAATACCCAAACACTCGGAGAGTGAGGGACATAGGAAGATGAACATGTGAATAATCAGATGGGGTCTGAATATGAGTACGAAAGTTGAGTACCTTTTTGGGAAGTCGATTAGCCAAATATGTTGACGTAGCAATAGCTTCAGGCCAAAAACTTGAGAGGACTATAGATTCAAGCATAAGGGCTTGTGTAATCTCTAGGAGAAAAAGGTTCTTCGGTTTTGCTACACCATTCTATTGTGGAGTGTGAGAGCAAGAGGTTTGGTGTAACATACCAGTTTCAGAACAAAATTCTTGCATCTGATGATTAACAAACTCGCCCTCATTTTCAGAACGAAATATTTGAAGTTTTTTCGTTCAATTGAGTAGAGACTATATGATAAAATTAAGTAAATTTCTCAAAAATCTCAGATTTATTCTTCAAAAAATAAATCTAAATCATTCGGGAACAATCATCAATAAATAAAACAAAATATCAAAATCCTTAACTCCCGAGGGATAGAGCTGGACCTCATACATCAGAATGTACTAATAAGAAAATATTTGGAACACAAGTATTTGAAGGAGGATATGATTGCCTGCGAATTTTGGCTAAAATGCAAATTTCACGATGTAAGGAAATACTAAAGAATTGAGGAAATAACCAATGAAAATAAATATGTGAAGAATGACCCAGGCATCGATTTAACCAATTTTTAGAATCGGTTAACCCATGAGCTAGCCCTCCGAATTCACTTCGTCAACATAGTATAGACAATGACTTTCAGTGCCTTGTCCAATTATCTTCCCTCAATAAATATCCTGTAAAATACAGAAAAAAGGATACACCATCACAACACAATTAAGTTCCTTCGAAATACCACCTATGTAGAGTAATTTATATGATAACGAAAGAATATATAAACAATTTGATAATCGCATCGCAGAAGATCTTTCGATCACACCAGCCCCATTCACTAGAGCAAATTCACCACTTGCACTTTGTACCACATTTTTCTGAGAATTGCACTTCAAAAATATCCAATTAATCGTAGGTGTGAGTATCGATGGCAACACAATTAAATATCCAATAATTTTTCTTTCCATCATTTTTTATCATAATATTTGCAAATGAAAACTCGGTTTCTCCATCATATATTTTTGATTTTCGTCAAGATCCACCACATAAGCCCAACTCATTTTCCATCACACACTTGTCCATGTCACCAATTCACCACATGTCACACCATCAAAATTTTCCACATCATTAAGATAATTCAAAGAATTAAAATATCCAAGATACTGAGGATATTCATTTAATTTATCATCCCCACAACCTCCATTACATTTCCGTGCATAGAAGAATGAATTCCATTGATGGTAGAGCCACTGACTTTCTCATGGACCCCACGGTGTCCACTATGCACAGCATTTTGCTTACATATTTTTCCACGGAAATCAGAAGCCATCTTCATAGGAAGATTTGGAGGAGATTTCTCTCTGTCCATAAAAATGGATTGGAAATCAGATTTGGAACAAAGGTCGTCGGACGGAGTAACACTCCTCATAACACGGCAGAAAAATTCACATTTGACCATTTTTGACCCACGACCAACCAGTGTGTGACTACAAATTGAGGGTTACTCTTTGCATAGTGCATACCCTCTAAAACCGATTCTGCATAGTGCATGCTCTCTGCATTCCCGATTTTGCATAGTGCATACCCTCTAAACCCAATTATGCATAGTGCATACTCTATGTATTGACAAAGCAAGATGGTTGTGGAAGGGGAGATTGGTTCGGAAGAGGAACCCTCTAAATCGCACAGTGAATATGAATCATTTTCCTCTCAAATGGGGACTCCTTTTCTATCGTTGTTCCTTCAGCACCGAAGCCTGCTGTTGCCCCGCAAAAATCTAAAGGCAAGGTAAGCAAGAAACAATTTATACGAATTTGGGGTGGGGATGTTATGATTGTTTTATGGAAAGGAATGATAGAGTATGCCAAGAAGAAGAAATGTCAGTCTCATTAGTTAGATTTGACTCAATATCTAAATCAATTCTATGAGTTTATGATGGAGAAGAGGCATTTTGATGTTAGTAGAACTCAACTCCAATACCTCACCTTTTCCATACTTGAAGAATGAATTCCAATGGTGGTAGAGCCATGGACTTTTTCATGGGCCCCACAATGTCCACTATCTAAACCATTTTGCTTACATATTTTCCACGGAAATTGGAAGTCATCTTCATAGAAAGATTTGTTGGAGATTTCTCTCTATTCATGAAAGTGGATCGGACATCAGATTTGGAACAAATGTCGCCAGATGAAGTAATGCTCCTCATAATAGGGCGGACAAATTCACATTTGACCATTTTTTTGGCCCGCAACCAGTCGATATGTGACCATATAATTGAGGGTTACTCTATGCATAGTGCATACCCTATAAACCCGATTCTGCATAGTGCATACTCTCTGTATTCCCGATTCTGCATAGTGCATACCCTCTAAGCTCAATTCTGCATAGTGCATACTCTCTGTATTGGAAAAGCAAGATGGTTGTGAAAGAGGAGATTGATCCAGAGAGGAATCCTCAATGAATATGAATCTGTTTCCTCTCAAATGGGGGGCTACTTTTCTGTCGCCATTCCTTCAGCACCGAAGCCTGCTGCTGTCCCGCAGAAATTTAATGGTGAGGTAAGCAAGAAATGGTAGAGCCATCGACTTTCTCATGGTCCCCACAGTATCCACTATCTACACCATTTTGCTTACATATTTTCTCACGGAAATTGGAAGCCATCTTTATAGGAAAATTTGGAGGAGATCTCTCTCTGTCCATGAAAGTGGATCAGACATCATATTTGGAATAAAGGTCACCAGACAGAGTAACGCTCATCATAACACGACAGTCAAATTCACATTTAACCGTTTTTTTCACCCGCGACCAGCCGATGTGTGACAATATAATTGAGGGTTACTCTCTGCATAATGTATACCCTCTAAACCCGATTCTGCATTGTGCATCCTCTCTGTATTGACAAAGCAAGATGGTTGTGGAAGGAGTGATTGGTTCGGGATAGGAATCCTCTAAATTGCACAGTGAATATGATATGAATGAATTTCCTCTCAAATGGGGACTTCTTTCCTGTCGTTGTTCCTTCATCACCGAAGCCTGCTACTGCCCCACAAAAATCTAAAGGCGAGGTAAGCAAGAAATGATTTAATAGAATTTGGAGTGTGATGTTGTGATTGTTTTATTGAAATGAATGATAGAGTATGCTGAGAAGAATAAATATTAACCTCATTTGTTAGATTTGAATCAATATCTGAATCAATTCTATGAGTTTATGGTGGAGAAGAGACATTTTGATGTTAGTAGAACTCAACTCCAATACCTCACCTTTTCCGTACTTAGAAGAATGAATTCTATTGATGGTAGAGCCATTAACTTTCACATGGGCCCCTTGGTGTCCACTATCCACACCATTTTCCTTACATATTTTCTCAGGAAAATTGGAAGTCGTCTTCATAGGAAGATTTGGAGGAGATCTCTCTTTGTCCATGCAAGTGGATCGGACATCAAATTTGGAATAAAGGTTGTTGGATGGAGTAACGCTCCTCATAACACATCGGACAAATTCATATTTGACCATTTTTTTCACCCACGGCCAGCCGGTCTGCATAGTGCATTCCCTCTAAACCTGATTCTGCATAGTGCATACTCTCTGTATTGACAAAGCAAGATGGTTGTGTAAGGCGAGATTGGTTCGGGATAGGAATCATCTAAATTGCACAGTGAATATGAATCAGTTTCCTCTCAAGTGGGGAACTCCTTTTCTGTCGACGTTCCTTCAGTACCAAATCCTGCTACTGCCCCACAAAAATCTAAAGGCGAGGTAAGCAAGAAACGATTTAAAAGAATTTGGAATGGAAATGTTGTGATTGTTTTATTGAAAGGAATGATAGAGTATGCCGAAAAGAAAAAAAAATGTTAGCCTCATTTGTTAGATTTGAATCGATATCTGATCAATTCTATGAGTTTATGATGGAGAAGAGACATTTTGATGTTAGTAGAACTCATCTCCAATGCCTCATCTTTTCCAAACTTGGAAGAATGAATTCTATTGATGGTAGAGCCATTGACTTTCTCATGGGCCCCACGGTGCCCACTACCCACACCATTTTGCTTACATATTTTCTCACGGAAATCTGAAGCCATCTTAATAGGAAGATTTGGTGGAGATCTCTCTGTCCATGAAAGTGGATCAGACATCAGATTCGGAATAAAGGTCGCCGGATGGAGTAACGCTCCTCATAACACGCGAACAAATTCATATTTGACCATTTTTTTCACCCGCGACCAGACGGTCTGCATAGTGCATACCCTCTAAACCCGATTCTGCATAGTGCATACCCTCTAAACCCGATTCTGCATAGTGCATACTCTCTGTATTGACAAAGCAAGATGGTTGTGGATGGGGGAAATGGTTCAGGATAGGAATCCTCTAAATTGCACAGTGAATATGAATCAGTTTTCTCTCAAATGGGGGACTCCTTTTTTGTCGACGTTCCTTCAGTACCGAAGACTGCTACTGCCCCACAGAAATCTAAAGGCAAGGTAAGCAAGAAACGATTTAAAAGAATTTGAAATGGGGATGTTGGGATTGTTTTAGTGAAAGGAATGATAGAGTATGCCGAAAAGAAGAAATGTTAGCCTCATTTGTTAGATCTGTATCAATTCTATGAGTTTATGATGGAGAAGGGACATTTTGATGTTAGTTCCAATACCTCACCTTTTCCGTACTTGGAAGAATGAATTCTATTGATGGTAGAGCCATTGACTTTCTCATGGGCCCTACGGTGTTCACTATCCACACCATTTTGCTTGCATATCATCTCCATAGGAAGATTTAGAGGAGATCTCTCTTTGTCCATGAAAGTGGATCGGATATTAGATTTGGAATAAAGGACGTTGGATGGAGTAACGCTCCTCATAACACGACAAACAAATTCATATTTGACGTTTTTTTCACTCACGACCAACCGGTCTGCATAGTGCATATCCTCTAAACTTGATTCTGCATAGTGCATACTCTCTGTATTGACAAAGCAAGATGGTTGTGGAAGTGGAGATTGGCTTGGGATAGGAATCCTCTAAATTGCACAGTGAATATGAATCAGTTTCCTCTCAAATGGGGGATTCCTTTTCTGCCGACATTCCTTCAGTACCGAAGCCTGCTACTGCCCCACAGAAATCTAAAGGCGAGGTAAGCAAGAAACGATTTAAAAGAATTTGGAGTGGGGATGTTGTGATTGTTTTATTGAAAGGAATGAAGAGTATGCCGAAAAGAAGAAATGTTAGCCTCATTTGTTAGATTTGAATCAATATCTGAATCAATTCTACGAGTTTATGATGGAGAAGAGGCATTTTGATGTTAGTAGAACTCAACTCCATTATCTCATCCTTTCCGTACTTGAAGAATGAATTCCATTGATGGTAGAGCCATTGACTTTTTCATGGCCCCCACAGTATCCATCGTTCACACCATTTCGCTTACATATTTTCTCATGGAAATCGGAAGCCATCTTCATAGGAAGATTTGGAGGAGATCTCTCTATGTCCATGAAAGTAAATCGGACATAAGCTTTGAAGATAAAGCTGACTTTATTTTATAAGATTGCAAATTTTTTGGAAGTAAAGTCTCATCCGGATCTTTAAAGAACAAACGTCGAATGTAGTATGAGAGTTGTTCAAGTCGAAGAGAACATATTGTTTGTATCATTATTAGATCTCATGTACAACATATTTGGACTTTGTAAAGATACAATTGATCTAGTTTTGCAGTACATTCCCAACAGAAAGTTTGAGTCTGCTGAGTCTACCATTTTTCTGCGTGATGACGGCATTGTTGTGAGATTTTTAGGCTAACATGAGAACGATGATTCCTGAGCCACACATTGGAAGTTATTTTATGTCATAAGAAGAAATTGGATGGCGTGCAAGTTGATGGAAATTACGTGTCGACTACTTTGGTCCTATGATGAAAACTCAAAATGAGGACACTCTGGATACTTCCCCGATATATAGTGCACAAGAGAGTCATCCACCATACACGGAACAAAAATGATGGTACATCGAAATTTGGATCTTACAAGCCCAATTCCAAGCTAGAATCCTAGGCAAGTACGACCCAGTCTATTTATAGGAGAAGCAGTTTGGGAACATGACACAGTCTTCCCAAATTTAGGTTTCATTGAACAGAAGAACATGCTGAACAATAAACTTATAAAATGACACAGAGCAAGTTGATGATCCAATACATGAGTCTCGGTGTTTGGATGATCCGATTCATTAGTCTCATACATACAATGATCCTGTAAATGAGTCCGAGCAAGTATTAACAAGTTATGAGTTAATATTGTCATCCGTTGATACGTTTGGGAATGAATCAGACATCCATATAGGTCAATGTTACGACAGTAAAGAACACTTGATGAAGAAACGGCGAGGCACCGTACTTAGAGATAATTTTGAACTTCAAATACACCAACCCAGTAAGTCTGTGATCATCACATGTTGTGTTGCTCCAAAATACAAATGAAGAGTCTAAGGGCCAAAATTTTCAATCGAAAATGATTCAAAGAAATATAGAATTTTTAATTATTCAACAAAAATAAGTAGCAAACTATAATTGTTATTGCAAGATCAATTAAAGTTTGCCACGGTCTAGGTCTTTGGCCCTAGTTCAATCGGTTCGTTCGTGAGAGTCGTCGTATATGAACTCCTCTGAAATTAGGAAGGTTCGAAGGACTTGGATACTAATAAGTTATAAAAAAAATTAAAGTTTGCCAAGAAAACAAAAAATAAGAATAAATTAAAGTATGAACAATATTTTAATGTTCCGCAAAAATTGGTTTTTTGATTAGACGGAAATGGAGCCCGTTTCATGTTTCTTTTATTTTTATTTTTTATTTTTTAAACCTTCAGACTATAAGCCTGGGTTTTTCATACAAACAAACTAAAATTACAGAAAGAAAAAGCAATACAATATATA
>JAOYMZ010053543.1:0-13725 GCA_025802335.1 Pinguicula primuliflora | reverse complement strand
ATTTAACATCATTCCATCAATTAGACATTAAACTTCAAACAATTATCATTCGCATATAGATTTCATTCACTACCCAGCATCAGGTAGTACACCCCATCAGTCTCTGTCCCCACACCAATCAAAGTTTGAGTACGTCGGTCCTGTATCACACACACCTGGTCAGAAAAAGAGAAATGCACTGCAGTTGTTTCGTGAGTTGTGATACAGACAGCAAGGAGCATTTCATATTTTGGACCAACAAAACATCATCGAAACGTATATTGCGTGTGCAACGAGCTACTCCCTGTGTGCACGCGACGGAGCTTTCCCCATTGGGCATGGTTATACAACAGGGAGGCACAGATACCACCTCAGTCACGTGTTGGACACATCCTGTCATATGGTGGGAAGATCTGGAATCAATCAACCAATGATGCAGCATCTTACCTGTCAATTTTGTACCAGAAACAGAGTCAGGCGGCTGATTCACAATTTTCATTACATCGTTCCACTGCTCTTGATCCAGGTTCGGAAAAGCAGCTCTTGCTGCATCACTAACACAAACTTCTCTCGAGACATCACCAACGACCGCATGAGCGGCTGGCTGCATACCCACATTGTCCACCACGACCTCGTCCACCACGGCCGCCACGCCCTCTATTATCAGAACTTCCATTGGTCTGTTTAGATCTACGATGTTCGTCCGGATAACCATGAAGATCATAGCAATCTCGCACCGTGTGACCTCATCGTTTGCAGTGTTCACACCGTATTACCGTGCGTTCATCAGCTCCTTCTGACTCATTACTGCGAACCCACGCAGCAAAGGCAACAACATCACTTTTAGTTTCACGAGTGCATGCAATGTCTTTCAGTTTCTCCTCCTCGACGATTGACGAGTACACACGTAGAAGAGGAGGCAGTGGATCCATGTTCAAGATGCCAGATCACACAGTTCCGAATGTGGCATCATCTAGGCCCATCAGAAATTGATAAACTTTCTCAATCTCGGCACGATTTCGAAGCTTTTCGCCAACATTACACAAACACCCATTGCACGAACAACACAAAATGGGTTCATAGGTCAACAGTTCATCCCACAATGTCTTGAGCCTGCCATAATACGCTACGACAGTGTCTCCAGACTGCTTGCAATTGGCAATTTAAGCTTTCAACTCATATACCCGAGTTCCATTGCATACAGAAAACCTCTCCTTAATGTCACGCCACAACTCTATCACTCTATCTCGATACGAAATGGTGGAGTGCAACGTAGGCTCGATTGTATTCAAAATCCACGAGACAAGCATGGCTTGCAACGTCCACCAGTCGTCAAGATCTGCTTCACCGGTGGGATGGGCAACCGTGCCTTCAACGAATTTCCACCGTCTCTGCGCGCGGAGGGAAATTCGCATCACTCTCACCCATTCGTCATAATTGACCCCTCTGAACACCACCGGAGTAATGACGTTGCTCGCTTGCTCATGGGGTAACAAAGAGAACGACCCCAATTTGACAGGAACAGGAATGGTGTTCACGACAAGGGTTTGGTTTTCACCATCCTTTTGAATCGACATACCTCACACAATTGTTTGCGGAAGAAATTCGAGTTTATTGTACAAGATCGTTCAGCTCCGATACCATAAAGAAATGCAACGAAACACTAGCTTCCTGATGTTGCGCCGCAAAAAATTGCGGCCACTTTTCTCATTCATCTTGTATTTGTACATCTCTGTAACCTAACTATACACAATTACACAATTGTCCCTGGCTATTACAATTACACAATTGTCCCTAATCTACACAGTTATAATCAAAGAATGACAAGGTTCTTCAAGTCCTTTAGTATCAGGACTTATGGCCATTAAATATAGGCCGAGGAAACAACATTTTATTTGGGGAAGAACATTGGATAGGAGATCAAAATCTGGCAACGACTTACCCTCCGTTGTTCAGAAAATCAAAACATGAAAACCAGAAGATTGCTGATTTGGGGAGCTGGGAAAATAAGGAGTGGCGCTTCATCAACTGGGAATGGAAGAGAATACTGGATGATTTAGAAGAAACAAATCTGCGAGAAATGCTTTCACTCCTATCTAACTCTAAAATGCAGGGATATGAGGAAGAAAAATGGACATTCGAAATAAACAAGAAAGTAGGATATAGTATCAAGTAATGTTACCTGATGCTGATGCAATGAAGACTGAACGACTGGCCAGAACATGAAAGACAAAAGCATCGTGATGTAAAAGTAGTGTGGTTCCAAAAAGCATAGCAATATTCATCTAGAAACTATCGGAAAAAAAATTAAAAGTCATCTTCTCCGGCGGTGCTCATGGTGAACAGTACAATGGGGAAGTCACATGGCACTTCCCCATTGGCTGAACAAAATAAAAAAATCCAAAACCGGCGAAGCACCGTCCCCATTGGCTGAACAAAATAAAAAAATCCAAAACCGCCGGTGCTCCGGTGCGGAAAATTCCCCACCGGCGCCCCGCCCCGCCGGTGCGCCGGTGAGCATCGGCACTGCACCGGCGGTGCGGGGCCAAATCTGCAGCCGCCGTAATATTAATTATCATCATTTATATAGAATTTGGGTTCATCATTTAGGATTTTAGTTTTTCGACGACGAAGCTGTCGTAATATTAATTATCATTTTTACATACGATTTAGCATTTATAGCTTATAGAGTAGCGTTTTACTTTTTCAGCGGCGAAGCCGTCGTAATATTCATTATCTGGTAAACCCGGTAATGAGATGATTAAAAGTTCCAATTGCTTTCTCTCTTGTAAAGATTATGGGCTCATGGATCAGTCCAATTTGGGGCCATCCAATTTTGCACGCGAGCACGGCCCAATGGAATTTGAGCCTCCAATCTCAATTTCATACTCTTAATTGAAATGTTGACGAAGCCAACATCTTGACTTCTAACCAAAATTCAATTAAATGAGGATTTGTAAATCGGGCTTCAAAATACTTTCACATTTGTTGCAAGTGAAATTGAGGATGATGTTGAATGATTAAAGTTTGACGGAAACCATTCGACTTACTCGACTCCTCAGATTTTTTTATAGGTTAATTGCTTCCATTTCACTAACTAAAAATATTTACAAAAAAAAGTCCCAAAATAGGCATATTAAAGGATATAGTTGGGCCAATGCCAATACAGATTGGCCCAACTCACTCGACCGGGAGCCCGCACACTGCATACAGCCTTCAAATTCTTTTTATCTTTCATCAATTCCAATAGACTCATTTGGGGAAAAAAAATCAGGCTTAATGTTTTGTACAAATTACCTAATCCAGAACAAAAGCATGTCAAGTGAGCATAAACCAAACTTCCAAACAGACAAAAGAGCCTATAAAATATGGGGCACTGTAAGTACGGGGAAGCGATATTGAATATGTGCGTAAAGCCAAATTAGACACACACTCATGAAACACTACACTTTAAGAAAAAAACTGATAAGATAGAGGCAACACGGGAATTTATAATACCTCTATTCGAGAAGTAGGTCGTCTAGTCTGTTTAGGCGCTGTCTAAGCGCTTATATATTATCATTCGCCTTGCCTGAATCACTGGTTAGGCCGCTTAAAAGCCCGCTTAGACGGACGACTAAGCCACTTAAGTACTGAACGAGTCCTAACCGCTCTGGGTTCGCATAGCGCTTTCTAATACTGATGTCAAATCATATGCAAAGGAGGGAAGAGATGCTGCAACAATATCACTACCGAAGAATAGGAAAAGATTTTACCGAAGAATAAAAATAGGAAACTTTGACAAAATTTGGTTTGATTTAAATTTGTAACAATACCTAATTGACCACAGATTTCTGGGGTCGCATCATAAAGTTCATACGTATCTCCCACTACTGTTTTGTAGGACAAAGTTTACTTGAAGAGTATATCCGAGAACGCAATTGCACTATTTGAAGAGTATATCCGAGAACGCAATTGCACTATTTGAAGAGTATATCGGAGAATGCAACCCTCCCAACCACACATATAAAATAATAAGTCCAAATTATTGGGGTTCATACAGTGGGATGAATAATTGAAATTCTACCAAAGGAACTTCACAATAATACCTGAGGCACAAAAACACAAAGCCGAAAAAAATGTCCCAGAAAGAAATGTAATCAAAAGAAATTGAAATTGAAATTGAAACCGCAAGCAAATTTCGCAAGTTGTGTTCCCCTTTTCATCATACCATCCATCTCTGAATGTGTATCTTGAGAAACCATTGAAGACGCAACGAAATGTCAGAAAATTTGAGAGAAACAAAGAAAACACCAACGGAGAACAATCCTGGAAGCGATGAAGGAGTGTCACGCAAAAGCGACAAAGGAGAGTCATGCAGATGCGACGGAGGCCTTGTTTGCAAGTTCTTTTTAAAAGCAGCTTTTGACTTTTCAATAGCAGAAGTTCCTTTTACACTGTTTGCGATTTTGGCTTTTGCGGTGGAAAAGCTCCCAAAAGCCAAAAGCTACCTTGGAGTAGGGAGGCTTAAAGCGGAGTCAATTTTGTAAATATTAACAAATTCACTTTTAAGATAATTTTGTCTATATACAAATCGATAAAATCAAAATACCCAAAAAATTTCGTGTATTATATCCATTTTGTCGTACTATTTTTTTAACTTTTATCACAGTAAAACCCCCACTGCAAACACTTTATAACTTCTTTATAAAAGCACCTTTTTTGAAAAGCTCTCCTCAAAACCAAAAACGATTTTTCAGTAGAACTTGCAAACAAAGCCGCAGACTGTTCCACTGCCTACCCCATCTGGAAGAGACGACGATTGGAGAAATTGTGGCTGAACCAAGTGGGTCGCGCGGTGTGAAGGAGAACACAAACCTCATCCAATTAGAGCACAAAACCTCATCCAGAAATCACAAATTTCATCAAGAAGATAAACTGCCATCCAATAAACACGAAGGCAATAATTGTTTTAAGTTAAATACCAATCATAGAGGTTGCAAAACCATTCATTGAAGAGGAAATCACAACAAAACTCCACATAAACCCACACCAGAAACATTTCAGAATAGCAGATTTTAGCTGCTCAATAGGGCTGAATTCCTTACCTTCCGTAGAAATCATCATTGAATCTGTTGAGAAAATATTTCAAGCAGAAGGGTTAAACTCCAAAACACCAGATTTTCATGTATTGTTTAACGATCAAGTTACGAATGATTTCAACACCCTCTTTCGATCCCTTCCATCCAAGCGAAACTATTATGCTTGGGGTGTAACAGGAACCTTTCACGGTCGCCTTCTGCCGAAGGTCTCTATTGAATTTGCCTATACTCTCTTCACTGGCTCTCAAAGGCAGGCGCCTGAGCAGGTGGCGAACTCTATGTCTTCTTCATGGAATGAAGGGAAAGTACACTACACATATGCCAAGGCCTATTCGAATCAGTATGCCAATGATATCGAGTCATTCTTAGAATCCATGGCAGAGGAATTGGTGAAGGGAGGATTAATGGCTCTTTTGGTTCCTGCAGTTCCTACTTTTGAGATTTCACATACTTCTTTTACTAGCCTAACAATGTTGAATCTTTTAGGTGCGTGCCTAATCGACATGGCTAACAAGGTAAAAGTTACATTCGTTATCACCAAATCACTTTGATAGAACAATGCAGCAATGGTTCCCCATCTCTTCTTTTATTGCAGGGAATTATAAGGAAAGAAAACGTAGATTCATTCAATTTCCCAGTGTACTTTACCAAACCACAAGAGCTGAAGGCAATCATAGAGAGGAACGGCTATTTCAATATCGAAAGAATGGAGGTACTCATCAATCCAGGAAGACAAACCTTAACCAGCGCGAGTTCACGATCAGCATTCATGAGGGCACTATTTGAAGAATTGCTGACAAATCACTTTGGAAGAGAAGTTGTGGATGAGTTATTCAAACGATACACAGCGAAACTTGCAGGTTCACCGACACTCCTGGACCCGGAGAATGAGAAATCAATAAGCATATCTATCCTCCTCAAGCGCAAAACCAAACTTGACAGAGCAAGAAGAATGGCATCATTTGATCTTCAAGTATATCATGTAGCTGCAATACAAGATCATTCATATTAGCATCTCATGATGAATAAATGTAATAAACTAGAATTTGCCCGTGTCTGAATCCACGGGTCCGAGAGCAAGCTGATTTTTAGAAAGAAAGCAATACCCCCAACCTCCAACTCCACCCAACACCCCCCACGGCCACCCCCAACCCCTGAAAAATCCTTACCTTCTACTGATGCTATACATATTCCTGTCTTGTCATGTGCTTCCATCTGTTTGTCGTAGCTGCTCAACTGCATACATAGTGTAGTTTTGATCATGGTTACTCATTATTCTCTCAAATAATTCACTGCCATTCACATACTCCAGAACCACGGTCTTGATCGTCAAAACCTGGTGTCAAACCGAATGAAACATCAGAGGACAGTTCTGCACCAAACATAAGATAAAAATCAAACAGAATAAACCAAACAAAAGATAGAAAATATACACCTTTAGCACTGCTTCAGATTTGCTCATTTCACGGTTTACCAATTTTGATTGGCATGCAGCACCGAAATTATGTTCTACTTACCTCTTCATGTTGGAATTATCCACTGGAGCAACCCCAACTCATTCCAATATTCGTGAACTTGCTGAAAAATTGAGTGCACCTCGCACCTCCCATGTACAGTTACGCACACCTGTAAAACATGTGTGCTTATCTTAGCAATGTTGTCAAGACAATTATGAATATTAATACAGTGAATTTTGATAGCTCTTCATTTAAAGAGCTTAGAGACAGTTGCAGCTTCATATCACATACTGTTAAACAAGTTAAAGATCTTAAAGGTAGTGTTTTCTGACTAAAGCTTACAACACGACTTCCTGGAAGTTGAGAGGATCATGGTTTCAATGCTAGGAGACAAATTGCTACTCTGGAGCACCAACCATCACAATCTCCGACCTGTGATTGAAGTACATCTTCTGTGACCCAAACTGTTTACAGACAACACTATATCATGTAGCAATACAAGCAGCTTTTGAAAAAGCATACCATTTGTGTTCGTACATATACCATTGTGCCCTAAAGTAACTACCGAGAGACATCAGATTGCTTAATTTCTCCATCTACCTGTGACTACGTGTACCTTGGTCATTGTGGGCACATTGAATGTATCTTTCTGCAAAATGCATCAAACACCACATGTTCATCATACTCCTCACCCCATTCCAGGCAGATTCACCTGTACAGAGTGCAAGGAAATCAACAGAAGTATAAGAAACAAAATTGTATACAGACAGAAAAGGACATCACCTCAAGATAAGCACAGTCATGAGTCCCATAAAGCACCCTCGTAAATTTATGAGACTGCCTTCCAGCCAAGATCTCGACCAGCAAGTGCCAGTAAGTTCAGTACATAAGGCAAAATTTTTGAAATGCAAAGATGATCAACTGACCATGAGGGAAAAAGGTGTGAAACCTCAAAGGGTACAGCCAGTCTACTACGCAAACCTTTCCATATGGGCTGGCTAGGTAGCAACTTCTCTTAATAAGCCCCTGCTATCATACTGCAAATATTAAAGCTAACCCCCACAAAAAAAAAGAGAATAAAGAGAGTGCAGGACATTGCTAAAAATTAATGTTTCCTTCAATTCTGGAAAGAAAATGGCTAACTTCATGCACTTTCATAGATGTGAAATCAAAAATCTGCTCATTCAAACAAATGACGGTTCACACAAAATTTCCACTTCAAAGATGCCCGCAATATCACAAAAAATAACAATCAAAACAATGATTGCAAGAACAAAAAGTTCAGTGTAACAGCAACCGGAATCTGGACTAAAAACCTGAAAGATCACATGGATTATGAGCCCAGCAGCAGTACGTTTGTCTTATATGGGGAAGAAGGGCACGAAGTCCCATTTCTTAGGCTCACATGCAACTGAAGAATGAACAAAAAGGAACAAACTTCTTATTTTTTCTTATGATGTACAAAAAAATAAAGACAACTGGATAAGAAATTTGAACCTTCAGATGGCAGGATGTAAACAAATGTTTCCTTCAATTCTGGAAAGAAAATGGCTAGCTTCATTCACAAATTTGCTCATTCAAACAAACGACAGTTCACCCAAAATTCCACTTCTCAGATGCCTGCAATATCACAAAAAATAACAATCAAAACAATGATTCAAAGAACAAAAAGTTCAGTGTACAACAACCAGAATAAAACCTGAAAGATCACATGGCTTATGAGCCCAGCAGCAGTACGTTCAAATCTCCAGCTATATGCATCATCAGCCTCAGTTGAAACATCACCCAAAGTTAGCCAAAACATGATAAGTACCAACATCTCGCACTGATTCTAATAGAGCAGCAAACAACAATGACCTGGATTAGATTTATCATTTGCAGTTCAATAAAAATAAACAAACAGAAGAACTTTCAAATAGGAACTCCAAAAGGTTGTGCAATTACATGGAAAAGACAATTGACTAATACTACATATAAACATAAAAAACTATCGGGACAGAAGCAAAGCAGAAGTAAAGCATCCAAACACTTATTTTAAAGTACAAACAAAGCAAGCTAAATATTACACATCACAAAGAAAGTAATATTTGAGAATTGCCTGCTAGATACTCCAAATTCACTTAATTGTTGAGGCTAGTCAGGTGCTGATATTTGTGAGATGCTAGTCAGGACTCAGGAGGCATGTCAACATAAGCTCAATAATCATATGCTACTTTATTAAAAAAAATAGAATTACATGGCACATAAGGTTTAAACCTATGTAGGCATCTCAAAAAAACATAGCGGCACATAAAGAAAAAGCTAATCTTTCCCATCTTCCAGTAGAAAGTGTACAATTCAAATGGAGAGGTTGAGGTTGAGCAAAAAAGCAAACCTTTCAAAACTACAAATTTGAACATTAAATGGTGTTCTATTACAGCCTTACCAAAAACGCAAGGGAAATGGTCTCATTTTACTTGATGGAAGGATTATTCGCTGCAATTGCAGCTAGTGTTCACAAAAAAGTAGCACAATTATTAATTATATCATGATGTTAACTCAAAAACTCATAGATGCTGGAGATGTATCCCACAGTGTTTTGCCGAAATAGTAATCCAGTGCAGCTTAAGTCAAGGAAAAACCTTTTGGCATAGAAAAATGACGATGGAACAAAGATGTACAGGAAAATCCGAGATCTGAAACACCGGGAGATGAGGAGGAACAAAAATCTAACCTTGATTAGGAAGAAAAACGAAAACTTCCAGCACAGATGATCCTTTTTATTGTGGTTGATTCAAGAGAAAATTAACCACAATTCCATACCTTCAAAGAAGAAGGATCAACAGTCGATTACTTAAAAAGGAAAAGGAAAAGGAAAATCCCAGAGGAAGTTAACCACAATTTCATACCTTCAAAGAATAATGATCAATACTCTGTCGCTGGAAAAGCCTATCCTCCTGCACTACGTTAATCGGGTATTTCAGTTCTAGAATCTGCTCTTCTCACACAATTTTCTAAGCTCTATTCTATGGCGTCTTATGATCATCTTCATCCAACTCAAAGCAACCAACAGACAAGAAAAACTCCAAACTTACTGATGGTTTTAAGCCATTTCTCCTCATCAGACCGACACCGATAAATAATTTTTTGCTCATTTTTCTTAACATTATCTCAAACCAAAACTAAGAGAGTATATAAATTATTAAATACAATAGTGGTTGAAATTGTGAGTCAATGCATTTATTATCACATCACATGGGTTTTAGTACTACTTGGTGTTAAAGAAATGCATGATATCCAGCTGTTTTGTTGGACTCTAGTTTATGTTGCCTCGAACTTGGATCCAACCAAAACCAGTGCTGAAGCTTCTCCTGTAAATTTTCGGGTCAACTGTCTTCGCCTTACAATCATGGCTTATTATGCTGCTCTCGTTTCCGTTTTGCAGTCACTCGAGGAGATGACGGGGCAAGGGAAAGGCACAGCAGCAGCAACAGACAAAATCAGATGTATCCGCGAAAAGATGAGACTCCTGCAACAACTGCTCAACGATTACACACCAAAAGACAGACAAACAGCTGATGATCTCGAGAGGCGGATCACAGAGGTAGCATACAAAGCACAAGATGCCATTGAGTCTCGGATTTCAAGCACGAATCACCACCACTGGCTTGATCAAGTTAAGGATGAAGCTGACTCCATTTTGGACGATGCGGTGAAGTTGACGGTGAAGGAAGAAGTTGAATCAATTGTGGGATATGAATTGAGGACAAAGAAAAGCTTGGTTACAGTTCCGCCCAGAATGAACCAGGATTCTTCCGATGAGCATGAAGCGAGTGGTGAAAGTTCCATGGTGGGATTTGATAAACAGCTGATGGCAATCAAGGAACAGCTCTTTGAAGGAACACTGAAACGCCGGGTTGTTTCGGTGGTGGGTATGGGCGGAATTGGTAAGACAACCCTGGCTCGGAATATATTTGATGATAAACATATCAGGTCTCACTTTGATTGCAGTGCTTGGGTAACTGTCTCTCAAGATTACTATTTCCGGAAAGTTCTTCTAAGTATTGTGGACTCCATGAATATTGTAGATGGAGGCTTGAATGCAATGCAACAGAGAAAGTTTTTGCGGAACCAAACGATTGAGGATGGTGATCCCTTGGCCCCATTAGTAGTGAAGCAAGATTTGAGTGCAGCAACTGAGGAAGTTCTGATCCAAATTGTATACAAGCACTTGAAAGGAAGGAGGCATCCGATCGTATTGGATGACATGTGGGATGTCAGAGTTTGGGATGATATGATGAAGGTATTGCCGGAGGACTCAAAGGGGAACCGGGTCATGATTACTACGCGGTTGTGGGAAGTTGGTTTCTATGCCGGGACTTGTGGCCGTTTTCATCAGATGGAGTTTCTAAGTCAGGAACAAAGCTGGAACCTACTTTGTGATAAGGTGTTTCAGCAAGAGAGTTGCCCCACTGAACTGGAAGATATAGGTAAGCTGATTGCTAAGAATTGCAGAGGACTTCCACTAGCAATTGTTGTTGTTGCAGGGCTTCTATCCAAGATAAACAGGACACAAGACGATTGGGAAGAGATGGCAAGAAACGTGAGCTCCGCTGCTGATCAAAACCATGATCACTTCTCCAAGATTTTATCTTTGAGCTACAACCACCTACCTCATCACTTAAAAGCTTGCTTTCTGTACATGGGTGGTTTTCCTGAAGACTATGAAATCCCAATCTCGAAGCTCATCAAACTATGGATTGCAGAGGGGTTCGTAAGACCAACTGAAGACAAAAGTTTAGAACAACTCGGAGAGGAGTACTTGGAAGATCTGGTGAGTAGAAGCCTCGTTTTGACATTGACCACTAAGAAGAAGACCAACGGCATGTTCAGATTTTGTAGCGTCCATGATCTACTGAGAGACCTGTGCATAAAAAGAAGCCGGAGTGATAATTTCCTCACTATCTGCAATGAAAATGCTCAACTGCAATCTGAGGCGATTAAAAATGCTCGTCGTCTCTGTGTTAATGTGAAGAGCGAGGGACACATTCCTCCAGTTGTTTTCTCAAGCTTCACCGAAGCAAATCAACAATGCCTGTCACACGTTCGTTCAGTCGTGTCCTTTGGCTGGTGTAGACAGGAGATATTGCTGCCATTGGTGCTGAGCTTTAAGCTACTCACTGTACTGGAAACAGTAAAAACCAATTTCCCCTCTTTCCCCATGGAAATCGTTCAACTTCTCCATTTGAGATACCTTGCCTTCCATAAATGTACGCTGGCCCAGCCAATGCTTCCCGTTTCCATATCCAAATTCAAGAATCTTCAGACACTAATCATCGGATCCGAGATAGGCTTCGGAAACCTCCCTAGATGCCTCACAATGCCATCAATTTGGCAAATGTCTACTTTGAGACACGTCATCATCAACGAAATCAAGCTCCCCACAACTTTTCTAGACCCGAGAATCACCGGTGAAGATTGTCCCATCTTGAAGAATCTGCATACACTCTCCAAACCAGTGGATCTCAAATTCACAGACGCAATCATCGAGGTGATCCCAAATATCAACAAAATCAAACTCCTGTACCTTGGCTACCCACATTACCAACATCGCCATAGATGGCGAGGGTTCTGCCTGGAAAAACTAGTCCACCTGCGGCGACTTCAGAAACTAGACATTGTGTTCAAACGAAGCACGATGAACAAGAAGGAAATGGTGTTCATACCGTTGCCACCTGGCTTCGCATTTCCATCCAGCCTGACGAAGCTCGCACTGAGAGGGTGCCGCGTGCCGTGGATGTCACTCACAGCGGCGGCGGGCGCGCTGCCGAATCTGCAAGTCCTGAAATTGATAGACGAAGCCGCCTCCGGCGAAGTATGGGAGCCTGTGGAGGGTGGATTCCGACAGCTGAAATTCCTGCTGTTGCAGCGTCTGGATCTCAAGTTCTGGCTAGGCGATGGCTCCCATTATCCGAGACTCGAGCATCTGGAGATCGTACAGTGCAAAGAATTGTGCGAAATTCCTCCCGAGATTGGAGAAATTGATAGTCTTCGCGTGATCGTCGTGCGGCAATGCAAGGCTGCCGACTCAGCTATGGCGATCCAGGAGGAGCAGAGTTGCTTGGGAAACGAAACCCTGCAAGTTATAGTGGACCGATCAAATAGCGAAGCAACTGCTTCAAAGGAAGAAGAGGACTCAACCATGAAAGAGTAGAAGACCGATCAAATAACGAAGTAACTGCTTCAGAGGAAGAAGAGGATTGGGTGGATGGCTATCTCAACCAAGAAAGAGTAGAAGACCGATCAAATAACGAAGCAACTGCTTCAGAGGAACAAGAGGATTGGTTGGATGGCTATCTCAACCATATAAGACTAGAAAGAGAAATCGAAATATACTGCACCACTGTATACGGGAAGAATGATGAACGACCAATTAGAGTCTTAGGCAGAAAGAATGATGGTCGAACCGGAAATGTCGCAGGCTAGGAATTTGAATGGGGTGATGACTCAAGTGGACACATTGCAGGGTGTTCCCCATCACCAAATCTTCTGGTACATTGTAGGTTGTTCGTTGCGATTTGCGTTATGATAAATCACTTGCCCGACTCTGGCACATTGAGAACGACTCTTTTCTTCTGAATTTGAAGTTTTGTTTGATTGTTATCTGTATTTTATACACAGGTGCGCATACCGACTGATGCACCTCAACTAGTAAACTTCCCACATACCTACCGACGGAGGTATATGACAGAGCACACACGAAGTTCTCTGTTAAAGTGACAATATGCCAGTCATTGCATATTATAGGAGAGATAAAGGAGCGGCTGAATAAACGAGAACTTGACCAAATTCGAATCACTTGTTTAGGTCATCTCCTTGATTTGGACAACTCTTGGATGCCCCAAAGGAAAACATCCTCTGGTCAGCTTGCTCATTTCTTACTGCTTAGGCGAATCAAAACCCATAAGCAATTAGAGTTGTGATTTCTCGTAGAGGGAAAACCAATCTGGTTTGGTATAAAGGAATTTGCCATGGTAACTAGGTTGAACTGCTTGAAGGCGCAAGTGACGAATCTTTCGATGAGTGATAATCGTATACGAGACAAGAACTTTCTAGGAAGTGATACGAACATCACCTTTCAAAAACTTAAAAATTTGTGGGATACGATGATGGATAAGGCAAAAAAGAAGAACCGAAAAGAGGATAACAGTTAGGGGTGGGCATTCGGG
>JAOYMZ010053542.1:0-29775 GCA_025802335.1 Pinguicula primuliflora | reverse complement strand
CTACTGTTTTTGTTCGTGGTTAAGTTTATGTTTATTGTTCTTTTTGTTATTTTATTGTCTAGTTATGTTTAGTTGTCGTAGTTGTATTTTAATTTGATTAGAGTAGTGACAACTCTAAACTATTGTGGTTACTCTGAGAATGCATTTAATAAGCATGTGTTAGACCTAATTCCTTGGAAGATGACCCCTTGCTTGCCAAGGATCTATTACTTGACAACTGTGTATACTTGCGCATTTGCGTGACGTATATTCGTTTCATCAATGCTCTAGACCAGTCTTAGAAATACTAGCTGAACATTTAGTTTCACAGGAGGATAACGAGAATTTGATCAGAGACACACTGAGGATGAGATAAATGCAGCAGTAAGAAAGTGTTCTCCAAGGAAAGCACCGGGACCAAATGGATATAACTCTGTATTTCTACAAACACATTGGGAGGTGGTGAAAAATGATTTCATCGTGTTTGTCCAGGAATTCCATGCTACAAGGAGTCTAGCAGGAGGACTAACATCAACATGGATAGTGCTTGCTCCGAAGATAACAAATCCAATGACAATAGAGCACAATAGACTGATCTCTCTAGTGGGATGCGGCTACAAAATTCTTGCTAAAATTATGGCATTGAGGCTGAGGAATGTGATCAGAAAGGTTATATCAAATGAACAAACAGGATTCATACAAGGGAGACATATTTTAGACGGGGTGCTAGTTGCCAATAAAGTGATACACACATACAAAAGAAATAAAAGAGCTTTGTTTCTTTTCAAGTTGGACTTCAGAAAAACTTATGATAATGTTAGCTGGAGTTTCATGTCAAGAATGATGAGGAAAATTGGATTCACTGAAAATGGTGTAAGTGGATGCATGAATGTATATCCACTACAAGAGCCTCGATTCTGCTGAATGGAGCTGGAGCTGGGGAATTCAAACTACACAGAGGACTTCGGCAGGGAGATCCACTCTCACCTTTGTTATATCTGATAGCTGCAGAAGGTTCGCATCTCATGCTTAACAAGGCAGTTGGTTTGAGAATGCTAAAAGGAGCACAACTTGGGATATCTGTTCCGCATTTACAATATGCAGACGATACATTAGTCCTAGTGGAAGGAACAGAAGACAATGTGGCTGTGTTAATAGGAATTCTACATGTGTTTGAACTGGGGTCAGGTCTGGGAGTTAATTTTTAAAGAGCGATCTGTATGGAATTAATGTTCAAGCTGACAGATTGTCTAGCTACTCAAGGACTCTGCGCTGCCCGAAAGGTGTACTTCCATGCACGTATCTAGGATTACCTCTGGGTAGGAGTGCAAAAAAATCTGAAAATCCAAATCCAAAACCAAATCGATCGAATTTTATCCATTCAGTTCGGATTTTTTCGGATTCGGATTATCCGAAAAAATAATATTTCAGATTTGGTTACGGATTCGAATTTTACATCAAAATTTTGAATAACCGATCGGTTATCCGAACCGAACCGATCAAATTTTTTAATCCGCAACAATCAGAAGGGGGGGCACTTACCCCCCTAAACAAAACTAATTTTATTTTAATAAATTGGGTTACAAATATTGCTATCCAAATCCCACTCTTTATTTTTCATGTTACTTTTAGTGTGGGGCTTTATTTATACAATGAGGAGTGAACTCTTATCTTTAAATCTTCTGGCGTGGGAGTTTTTCTCACCATTCATGTTTTTCTTCTTTTCCAGTTAGGCCTCCTAAGAAATCCTTCTTCCTGCGGAATGGAATTCATTGTGCGTGGGTATATTGATTCCAGGACAACAACACTGTTGGGATGGTGGGAAGATGGCAAAATACTAGGCGGAAGGGATGTGCATGGCAACAAGACTTGGCTGGCTTGCACGAGGAATGGAAGGCTCGTGTTTCTTACTAATGTTAGGGAAATCGGATCGAATTCGACAGTGAAAACTAGAGGAGAACTTCCCGTTCGGTTCTTAAAGGTGACCGGGTTTGTAAATCTCTCCAATTCTTGTTTGATTTCCGAGAAGCGATGGATCTTGTTAGCTACGGTTTTGTACTTGTCGCAGAGTCAGAAAAGCCCTAAAGATTTTGCTGCTGAACTTGGGGGAGAAGCAGATACGAACAAGAATAGATTTTCCTATTATTATTTGTTACTTCAACTCAATAAGCAAGAGCGTGAATCTTGAGTTGGACTATCTGGTCCCTGCAATTCTACGTATTAATAATTTCTCTCTCAAGTTTCATTTTATCTTCTTACCTGGAGAACTTTGGCAATATTTGGACTTAGCGATATGGTTTCCTATGTGGCTTTTCAGTTTCCTTTGTTTCATAACGTTTTCTTGGTGACCTGCATTCTTGCTCTTCTAGCCTCATCTCTAGTGTTAGCTTCTCCTGGAAAAAAAAAATCCGAAATCTGATCCGATCTAATACAAAATCTGAAATCTAAATCTCAAATTCAATTAAAATAATCTGATTTTAAATGGATTGGATATGGTTATTGTTTTTCAAAATCTGAAAAAATCGAAAAAAATTCGAAAAATAAATCTGAATCCGATCCGATCCGATCTGTTTGCAACCCTACCTCTGGGGGACAATCTAGGGAGAACTAAAATGTGAGAGGGTCCAATAAAGCAAATTGAGCAAAAACTGAAATCCTGGGAAAATAAGTTCCTCAACTTCGCAGGAAAATGCACCTTAATAAAATCTGTTTTGTTTAATCTCACTGTCTATTTCCTGTCAATATTTCAGGCTCCTGTGCAAGTTATAAAGCGTATGACAGAACTGTTCAGCAAATTTATGCGGCAAACTAAAGAGGCAAATCAACGTCCAATTCATTGGACAAGCTAGGACCATATCTGCCTAGCGAAAAAAGAGGGAGGACTAGGCATAAAAAATCTTGCTGCTGTGAACTATGCACTTTTTGCTAAATGGGTATGGCGCTTCAAAATGGATGAAACATGATTTTGGAGAGTGGTCATACTCGAAAAATACTTCAAGCCGAATGAGAACATAGTCGAATTGGAGTTCCTCTCATTGCCAGACAATGCTTCTAAGGCTTGGAGAGACATCTGGCATTCAGCAGCTACTCAAGCATGGTTTAACAGCAATGTGGAGTTCAACTTGCAGAAAGGAGACAAGGCATGATTCTGGAAAACCAACTGGTTAAAATCAGGTACACTAGCAACCTTGTATGGTGAACTGCATAGAATAGCCTCTAATAAGTGCTGTGTGATATGAGGATCTCTGCAAGGTAACAATGAGCTTGGATCCTTGGCCAGGTGAAATGCTTAATCCGTCAACTTTCAGGAGAACACTCTGCCAATGTGAAAAAGACCGACTTGCTGAGTTAAAGACACAAATCGCAGGAATACAGCTACAAGATGAGGGAGCAGATATATGGACATGGAAAGCAGAACTAACTGGAATCTTCACTATACATTCAACCTATTCTATCATTCAAAATCAGAACAGTGAGGTGATACAAAATAGAGGACAGCTTGCCAAAGCTTGGGGAAATTTGCACCTCGCAGAGTTCAGACTTTTATTTGGAGACTTATGTAGGATCGAATTCCAACCATGGTTAATTTGCAACACCTTGGTTTAACATTCAGTGCCATGATGGTTCGATGTGTATGGCGTGGAGAAGAGGAAGAAAATGTTGAGCATCTATTTTGTTCTTGCACACATGCTGTTGAAACTTGGCAGGAAATTGCTCAATGGACAGGGATAACAATCAACTCTCTCCAGACTCTGGACCAGCACTATATTTCATTCACAAGATGCTTTCAAGGAAAAATATGGAAGCAAATTGGCCATACAATTTGGTAAGCAACCATATGGTATCTATGGAAAGAACGAAACTGTGTACGTTTCGATTCTGAAGGTAACAACGAAGTAACAAAGATGGTTAAAATTCAGACTTGGTACTGGATCCATGCTTATGGACAAGTCCCCCAGGGCCACACATTGGGAGACTGGCAGCGTGATCCTGCAGCAATTTTTGAAACAATGATGTAGAAAATTTCTTTAAATAGATTACGAGATTCAGTAGCTTACTCAAAAGCTTGTAAATATGTAGCTTGTAATAGATTTTTCGTGCAATGAAAATTACTTATCCAAAAAAAGTATATTTGTAATATAAAATATAGTACTACAAAGTATATTTTCTTAGACCTCTACGTTTGTGGTGTCTCTTGGGAATGAGATTAGAAAGAAGGGACAACAACCAAGTAGCGCCAATTTGGCGAACTCCTAATTAAGAGGTTTCGAGTTCAAGTCCTAACAAAAAAACGTTTGGTCAGACCTAATCCGTAAGAGACTTTGGGTTGGGTGCAGGCCCCCTAAATTAGTCGGGAGTGTAAAACTCTTAGATATTGGGAAAGAATTATTTCTCCTATTTACCTATCTAAAAAAAAGGACAACATGGCAGAAGATGGGGCGGGCATACCCCAAACCCAGACCCAACCAGTGTCTAGGTGGGTTCGTAATGACCGGGCCGGACCAGACTAGAGTTATCAGAATGATATTTTGATTTTTTTTCCTATGTTAGGCCAAAAATTTTATTGGTGGCATTTCTACAAAATTGCTGGTTAGTCCTTTTCCTGTAACAAATTTTCCCACCTTCTTTTATTTTCTGGATTGGGCTTCGATTTTATGTTCCATACAATTTACGAAGAAACCTACCGTACTGCCTAACGGCTCCTGTGTTTCGGAATCTACTCGTCGGACATCGTGCGCGTGCCCTTCTCTCTATCTGTCCTTAGCTTAGCTTTGCAGTCGCCTGTCTCCAGTCCTGTTGCCAACTCTTGCTCCGCCTCCCGCCTACCTCTGTTTTGTGAGCGACTTTCATAATTTTCTTTCTATTCATTGTGTTGCTACTTCATTTTATGTAAGACTACAGTAGGTGGGGTTGTCGTTTCGTGAGAATTTTTTTTGGAAAATTAGAGTTGGCAGCCGCCCGTTTATAATATAGATGCGGAGCTTGGCCGGTCGATAACCTTTTCTTACTTGAATAATATTTGTTCTGTTTTTTTTAAATTGGCTTACTTGCAAGTAATTGTACTATAATAAATTAAACCACTTTATGCGCTCACCTACATATTTTATCATTGTCGGATATTCATAATAAACGGTGAGATGTAGAGAGGTTTTGGTGATTTTCTCTTATATTTACAATGAAGAAAGAGTCCTACCTTTATAGTTACACATACACATTCATTACTTCTCCCACAATCCCTAAAAAATAGGAATCCTAATAAAGTAGGATTTATAATTATTCATTTTTTATTTACAATGATTTTTCCTAACTAATTTTGACTCTTAACACTCCTAGTCAAGTTAGGTGGTGGATGTCCGACACCTAAATTTGATAACACATCATGAAATATTCGATCATTGACTACTTTTGTTAGAATGTCTGTCAACTGGTCTTCAGACTTCACGAAAGGAAGTGATACAATCTTATTCTCGAGCTTCTCCTTAATAAAGTGACGATCAAGTTCCACGTGTTTGGTGCAATCATGTTGAACCGAATTTTCAAAAATATGAATAGCAGTTCTGTTAACACACATCAACGGACAAGCATGTTCTGGTGGAAAACCAAGCTCAGTAACCAACTTAATCAACCTTAGGATCTCTGTTACTTCTCTAGCAATCCCTCTGAATTTTGCCTCAGTACTGGATCTTGCAACAACTGTATGTTTCTTACTTCTCCATGTGACATGATTTCCACCAACAAATATAAAATATCCAGAGGTGGACTGTCTATCCATAGGGCTTCCAGCCCAATCAGCATCAGTATATGCCTCTATCTTCAGGTGGCCATGTTTGCTATATAGGACCTCAGTATCAGGTGACCCTTTCAAATACCTCAAAATTCTTAAGGCTGCCTCTAAATGGTCTTCCAGGGATTGTGCATGAACTGGCTCACAACCCCCACAACATAAGCAATATCCGGACGTGTGTGTGCTAGGTAGATCAATTTGCCAACCAAATGCTGGTACTGGCTTTTGTCCGTCAGCTCGGCTCCATCCACTATCTTCAACCCATGGTTAGGTATCATGGGTGTATCCAGAGGCTTGCACTCAAGTAGCCTATTTCTGCAAGAAGGTGCAAAATATATTTTCTCTGGGAGATATATATTCTACATCGAGATCGCATCACCTCAATACCCAAAAAATACTTCAGCATTCCTAAGTCTTTCATCTCGAATTCCTGGAACAAATTCTTCCTCAATTCTTCAATCTCATCGACATCATCCCCTGTAATCACCATATCATCAACGTAAATAATAAGGCAACTTATATCTTGGGCTCGACATTTCTGGAATAAAATGTGATCCGAGTTACTCTTTGTGTATCCTACTTCTTCATAGCAACATTGAATCTCCCAAACCATGCTCTGGGGGATTGTTTCAGTCCATAAAATGCCTTCTTCAACTTGCACACCTCTTGTGGACGAAAACTAGAAGTGAATCCAAGTGGAGGAATCATATATACCTCCTCAATAAGATCGCCATGTAAGAAAGCGTTCTTCACATCAAACTGGTGAAGATGTCAATCCAAATTTGTAGTCAATGAGAAGAGTACTCGAATAGTGTTAAGTTTGGCCACTGGAGAAAAAGTCTCTGGATAATCAACTCCATATGTCTGGGTATATCCTTTTGCCACCAAACGTGCTTTGTATCTCTCAATAGTCTCATATGCATTCCTCTTAATAGTATAGACCCATCTGCACCCAACTAATTTTTTTTCTTGGGGTAAATCACATACCTCTCATGTCTTATTTTTGTTTAAGGCACTCATCTCAATCTCCATAGTCTGTCTTCACTCGGGAATATCCATTACCTCCATCTCATTACGAGGAATATCCTCGTTATATACAGCTGTAGCGAAAGCTCGAGTAGATGAAGACATACTTCCCCTCACAACATCGACGACCAGATATCTCTTAGTATTTGAATCATGTTCAGTGGTGTATTTCTTTCGGGCCACCCCCTATTCACACGATCAAGAAGAACATACTTGGGAGTAGTAGGGCTTGCATCCAAATTAGTGTCCACAAAATCCATAGAAGAGACTGAATCAGGAGATGGAGTACGAGTACTTACCAGACTATCCATCAAAGAAGATCCTTGAGGTTGTCCTATGAAGTCTGATTGTACCAAGTCGGTGTCATGTTACGGAGCGGGTGGTCTACCTGACCCATGAGTCAGTTCAGGTAGTACTTGTGCGTGAGGCGCATAAGATGATGTGGATTGGAGTGAAGAGAAGGACGGTGGAGGCGGCGGTACATGAAGCACAGTCGGAGAATGTGACAGTTCGCTGATAGAAGGGCTCAACCAATCAAGGACGTCAACAGGGTCACTTATCTCCCCCTGACTCCTTGATTGGGTTGGTGTATGATAGTAATACTCTGTCTCAACAAAATCACAATTCATGATGACAAACATGCGACGGGTAAGGGAATGGTAACACTAATATCCTTTTTGTGATAACTCATACCCCACAAACACACATTTTTCTGCACCAAACCAAACCAAACCAAACATACCCAGTAAATTCCGCCTAGAGGCAGAGACTGGGGAGGGTAGAATGTACGCAATCATACCTACACTCCACAAGAGGATAAGGGGATTTTTCTGCACAAGGGTCAAATTTTGACATATTCACCTTAGGAGCATGAACATAAACAGAACATCCAATTACTCGGGGAGTAAGTGTCAATGGTGAGGGAATGCAAGACTGCTCAGATAAAGTCTGAATAGGGGTGCGAAAACCTAGCACCTGGGTTGGGAGTCGATTAGCAAGGAACACAGACGTATAAACAGCTTCAGGCAAAAAAATTTAGGGAACTTTGAATTCAAACATGAGGGCTCATGTAATCTCAAGTAAAAATCGATTTTTCCTTTCTACCATCCCATTTTG
Organism: Pinguicula primuliflora; assembly: GCA_025802335.1. Classification (NCBI taxonomy): domain Eukaryota; kingdom Viridiplantae; phylum Streptophyta; class Magnoliopsida; order Lamiales; family Lentibulariaceae; genus Pinguicula; species Pinguicula primuliflora. The sequence goes on along the minus strand of JAOYMZ010053542.1, from coordinate 21,869 downwards.
TTGAGAAGTATAAGAGCAAGTAGTTTGGTGTAGCATACCAATCTCAGAACAAAAATTTTTCAATTGATGATTCACAAACTCCCCCCATTATCCGATCTAAGAATTTGGATTTTGGTTTTGAACTGAGTACGGACCATTCGATAAAACTGAGAGAATTTCTCAAAAATTTCAAATTTGTGGCGCAAAAGATAAATCCAAGTCATTCTTGAACTATCATCAATGAATAGAATAAATTAACGAAATTCATGGCCTCTAATAGAAGGAGCAGGTCCCCAAACATCATAATGAACTAATGAAAAAATGTGTGGAATATGAGTATTTGAAACAGGATAAGAATGTCCATGACTCTTTGCAAGGACACAAGTTTCATAGTTAAAAGGGGTACTAGAGACTTGAAGAAATAACCGACGGAGGTATTGATGGGATGGATGACCAAGGCGTCGGTGCCACAACCAACTTTTAGAGTGGTTAGACCCATGAGTCAAGAGTGTCCTTCCCGGCATCAAGTCCACTTCGTCAACGTAGTACAAGCCATTCCTCTCAGTGTCACGCCCAATTATCCAATTCGAACGGAATCCTGTAAGACACAGAAAGATGGATACATCATGACCACACAATTGAGCTCCTTCAAAACATGACTAATGGATAATAACTTCGAAAACACATATAAATAATTGGACAATCTTATAGAAAGGGATATGTCAATAATCCTGTTACCCTTCACAAGGGCATTTTCTCCACTCGCAGTTTGAACCACCTTCCTGCATACAAGAAATATCCGACAAATCATACGTAACAGTATCAGTAGCTCCACAATCGAATATCCATTGACTATTTTTTCCAGTAGTGCTACTTGGCCCAGAGCTTAAGTTGTTCGCCAGCCCATCATTCACATCATAATTCCTTTTTGATTCAGGACCAGCCAAATTAATATTTGGCCCACTGTCATTTGGAATCGGCTCAGTTCGGTGTGACTCATCCGATCCGCCAGGCGCTAGTACATCCTCTTCAGACCGCGAATTTCTGAACGAGCCCTCACCAAAAATACACGGAGACTTACCTGGGCCACGGGTCTTCGGTTCAGTCACAGTCTCTCGGTTCGTAGATTTCCCCAAATCAGCCGATTTTCCGAGCCCTAGATTCGCGATTGAGAGTCCGCCTCCGTCGATTTCATCTGAATCTCCCGGATTCCCGTCGATTACAGCCGCGGCACCGTCACGACGTCCTTTCGTTGGTTCGCTGGAGTGCCTATTCCACCGGTAACACTCTCATTTCACGTGTCCAAGTATTTTGCAGTACTCACACCGCACGGTTGGGCGACGATATGACGAATTCGCCGGTGCTCGGCTTTCCGATCGTCGCTCGGTTGGCCATGGAGTCCGGAATTGAACGTTTCCGGCTGCTGGTCGTTGAGTAGAATCATTATTCTGCTTCACGGTAAGTCCTGTCCCCACTCCCAGTGATGGGTTCGCCACATTGGAAGCTGCCGTGGGGTGAATAATCTGCTTCCTGGTGGCTTCCCGGCGAACGGTCACATAGGCGGCTTCTACGGAGGTTAGTGGATTTTCCTTCAAAATGTCCCTAATAATTGCCTCGAATTCAACATTGAGACCAACCAGAAATTTGAATAAACGGGTGTTCTTCCTGAATGGTATTGAATTTTTCGCTGTCCACCGCAGTTTCCATCCGATTAGGACGACGTCTGTCGATCTCGAGCCATAGTGCACTGCACAATCCACAATAGTCCTCAATAGTAGTCTGGCCCTGCGAAATTTGATCTGCCTTAGTGACCAGATCGAAGATCTGAAGGCTATCTTCACGGGATGTGAAGGTTTTCTTTAAAATCTTCCACAATTCATAAGATGTAGGGTAGTGAGCATACTTGTGAACGAGTTGTCTATCCATAGACCTCGTGATCCATTCGAAAACCTGTGAATCCCTCTGTTTCCAGGTAGAGTAACCTTCGTTTGGTTCTTCAAGAGCTTTAATCCGGCCAGATATATAGTCAAGCCTTCCTCTGCCGCAAATGGCTCGATCCATTATAGTTGTGATTATCCAACTTGATATCCACCACCGCACCGTGGTGGTTTTCCAACTCCGGTGTGGAGGAGGACACAGAACTCGTGTTCTGTGTCTCCAAGAACTGTTTGAATTTCTCAGCCATGAGGCTAGGCTGTTATGCTCAGCCAAGGTCAGTTCTTTAGTCATGACCACTATAATGCCGGAAAAACAAGCGGAAGCTTTAGGTAGATGAGGAAACGGGATCGAATTCCCACTCTGATACCATAATAAACCGTGAGATGTAGAGAGGTTTTGGAGATTTTCTCTTATATTCACAATGAAGAAAGAGTCTTACCTTACACATACACGTTTACCACTTCTCCCACAATCCCTAAAAATCAGGAATCCTAGTAAGGTAGGATTTATAATTATCCATTCCTTATTTACAAAGATTTTTCCTAACTAATTTTGACTTAACAATTCTGTGATTGCATGCCAATCCTCCTGAAGCCTTATTGTTGTATCATGATGTGTCTTCCTAAATGTTTATCGCTGAGCATTATGATATTATGGTCTTGTAGTGTTTGCCGTCCTTGTTGCAGTAATGGTGGGTCTTTCACTAGGAGAGCGGAACTTCATAAAGGGGGGAATTGCTCAGGATCTTAGGACTGACGGCCGGAAAAGATTGTCTCACAGGCCTATTTTCGTTGAAACTGGTGTGATTCCTCAGGTATAGAAACTCTGGATAGCAACGTTCTTGTTCTGTCATCTAGCAATGTACTGATCAGTTCATTGTTTGAAAGGCAAGTGGTTCAGCGAGAGTAAAGCTGGGGGTTACTGATGTTATTGCAAGCGTGAAGGTAGTGAACTGATTGGCATAAAAACGTCCATCTGATTCTTGACCTTGTGCTATTTGACTGGAATGGTTTAACTTGATTCGGGTTTATCCAATAATTTTATTTGCAGGCTGAGCTTGGAAAACCAAATCCATCTCGTCCTGACCAAGGGAAGGTTTCCATATATGTTGACTGCAGTCCCACGGCTGAGCCGGCGTTTGAGGTTGAACAAGTGTCTTGTTTATTCCTGCGCATGTTTGTGCCGTTTTATACCTTTTGATAATTGGTTGATGAGTTAACATGAAAAACTTCTAAGGTTAAGCTTTAGGTTCGAGTGTGCAGTGTGTCCATCGGCATTAGGTTCGAGTCTGCAGTGTGTCCATCGGCATTAGGTTCGAGTCTGCAGTGTGTCCATCGGCATTAGGTTCTTCAATATAATTGCGAGAAGATTTTTTCATGTAGTAATCTCAAGAGGAAGTTATTTGTTTTACCTGCTTTCTTTCTTTCTAGATCATGGATTTTCTTTGTGCAAGCACCCTTTGTTCCTTCTCTGAACTCCATATATATATTTTTTAAAGAGGTCATGGATATAAAATTGGTTGTCAATCCAAAAAGGCAATTTCTTCTTCTAGAGTTCTTTGCCCTTTCTCCTTAAATCATTTTTGCCAAGTCTTTCTCCTTAAATCATAGGGCAGGGGGGGCGAGGAGTTATCCGTAGAGCTCTCTTCAGCACTTCAACGATGTTTGCTGGGTGGTAAAAGTGGGGCAGGTACAAATTTCATGATTAGACATGCAGGTTTCATTGTAACTGTGAATTGAAGTGTTGATGTACAGAACTGCCGATCATTTTTCCTGCTTTATTGGTGAAGGAGCTGGAATTAATCTCTCATCTCTCTCCATTATTTACGGGAAGGTCTGTTGGGATCTTTACATAGACGGTCTGGTCGTTAGCTCCGATGGCAACTTACTGGATGCCCTTGCAGCAGCTATTAAGGTATATCATTCTTTTTCTTATGCAAACAACATGCAGGGTTTTTTCATTTGACCCAAGTTAGTGACGTTGCAGCCTATGTTGCTAAAATTCACCTGTTCATTTTTTCTTGTTTTGGTTTGCTTAGGCAGCTCTAAGCAATACTGCTCTTCCAAAGGTTCAAGTTACCGCAAATGCCTCTCCTGACGAGCAACCAGAGGTTGATGTGAGTGATGAGGAATTTCTGCAATTCGACACGAGTGGGATCCCAGTTGTAATTACCTTAACGAAGGCAAGAAGATTCTTTTTTTTGGCGTATGAAAAAAGGGGGTATATATTATAAGATTCCACTATGCATTTTTTTGCATTAACTACTGTAAATTCATTCAGGTTGGGAGGCATTATATTGTTGATGCAACTACAGAAGAGGAATCCCAGATGAGTTCTGCTGTCTCTATTTCTATCAACAGGCAGGGGCGGGTATGTGGGTTGACAAAAAGAGGCGGTGCGGGCTTAGATCCAAGCGTCATTCTAGACATGATTTCTGTTGCTAAACATGTGAGCGAGCAGTTGATAAACAAACTGGATTCTGAGATCGCTGCAGCTGAGGCTCGCCATGAGGATGATGAGATGGACTCTTAGGTTCACTAACAACTTTTAGAAGTTGTCTGTAGCTTTAGAAGGGGATGTATTAACTAGGTACTTGATGCTTGTACTCCCTAGATCCTGCCTAAGGACAGTTTGCTCCTCAGATTATGCAAAGGATAAGATTTAGCCCCATCATGTCTTATGCAGCTGAAATCAGTAACTCAACTCTAATATTTACTTCTCAGAATTTACAAGGAAAAGGGTAGTAAAGCTTCATTCATTTGGCTATTCTCCCACAAACCTACTGATCCCAACCCCAAAATACACTTCGGGTTCAGTAAGAAACTCTCTTATTTGATGCTTATAATCTACCAATGAATTAGGAGCCATGTGTCTTTCTCATTATTTTCCCGAACTATTTTCCAGTATTGAAAAATAATCTTATTATATGCTTATAATCTATCAAAGAATCAATTAATCCCATCTCCTAATACGTGCAGAGTGTTTGCATTACCTTGTCATGAGTATTAGAGTATTGTCTTTAGCAGATGTTTGTGCTGCCTCTTTAAGCCAGCTCGGGTCCAGACGGTAAAGGTTCATAGCCATCATGATGCGTAACAATTCTGGCATTCTTGAACATGGTGACTGGGATGCATTTTAGGACAGCGCCAACGACCAAGCCGGTTGCTCCAATCAAGATACTTACCAGCCATAACTTCAAACTCAGTGGCACAGTCTCAGCAAATTGACCTAAAAATTCTACCATTACAGCTTGGAAAGCAACTGTTGAGACAATCACCATAACGAAAATCCAGCTGCTGAACATTCCCCGGAAAATGTTGATTTTCTCCATGTCTCTGCTGTTAATTTCGTTGAAGACCTGTGAGTTATATAGGCAAGAAAAACTTTGTCAGGGCAGCAAGTCAGACAATTACTGTCAGTTCAGTTTTGCCAGTGAAAACAAATTTGAATCCAGTCCAAACAAGAAGAAATGCGCTTGGGTGTGGTTATTTTTATAACTACCAGCAGAGTTGTAAGGCATCTACCTGACAGAAAACAAATGTGTTGAATATCAAGGTGTTGAGGGTATCATCTGAATTAGGACCAGTGAGGCTGAGAATTCCCTTCCCGCCAAACTTGAGGATTCCTAGCACAATCAACTGATAGATGCTTTGACCAATAATGTTTCTCCACATAATGGGTGTAATAAAATTAACGTTACTCCGAACAGGAGGTTTCTTCATCAATCCATCATGTGGCGGTTCTGTTGCGAGAGCTAAAGCTCCTAAAGTGTCCATGATCATGTTCACCCAAAGCAACTGAACGGCAGTGAGTGGAGCAGACCCTGTTATGATCCATTAAACTTGTTCAATCTTCTGGTGATTAAGCAAATAACAGAAGCATCCGTGAAGGTTACCTGAAGTGCATGCTGAAATAAAATTCGTCATGAGTGCAACTACATTTACTGTCAACTGGAATTGTACAAACTTTTGAATGTTGATGTAAACCGAACGGCCCCATTTTGCAACATTAACTATGGTTGTGAAGTTATCGTCCATTACCACAACATCAGCACTTTCTTTTGCAACCTGAGGGCATTAGAAACTTCCCAATTAAGGAATGAAGAATAGACAGGGCAGCTTAAACTCTCTCACACGAATGTAGGAATGTAAGAGGTTCAGAAACTGTTCTCCCTTCATATTTGTGCGTTGCTCTAATTATTTTCATGGAACGTAAATAATTAGATTATGAAGACGTCCAAATAGGAAAGTTTACGAAATCAGAGGCATGCATTTTACGATTTATACAGCAGACAATGTTGGAAGGATGATAAATAAAAATGAAAGGTTTCATATAATTGTCGACCCTCCCCTTGCCCCGGCAGGAAAGTAGCTCCAATGTATTATCTGAAAGGCGAAGACTTTAAACAGTATGGACTGACCTCAGTTCCTGCTATACCCATGGCTAATCCAATATCTGCCTCGTGGAGAGCTGGAGCGTCGTTAGTGCCATCACCTGTCACTGCCACAACTTCTTGGTAGTCTTTTCTTAACATCGTCACTAGTTTGTGTTTGTCAAGTGGTAATGATCGAGCCATAACCTGCAAACTGATATACATAAATCTTTTTCTATTTGCAGGTTTCATGTAATCATCTGCAATTTTTTTAAGATAAGATAAAACACCAGGAATTGTTTTTCTGATCAGTATGATACCTGAAGTTTGGGTATTATCTCGGCCATTTCGTGTGCACTTCTATCGCGGAATTCTGAACCTTCCATGGCAATACCATCATTAGTCAATATTCCGCATTCCTTAGCTATGGCTTTGGCTGTATTGATATTGTCTCCGGTTACCATTCGCACGATAACTCCAGCAGCTAAGCAAGTCTCAACTGCTTCTTTCACTCCCGGACGCACTGGATCCTTGATTCCAACTACTGCAATAAGTGTGTAGGCATTATCAGGAATGGATTCTTCAGATGTTTTTTCCATATCCTTAAAGGCGAGGCAAATGGTTCTTAAAGCTTCAGAAGCAAAACCATTGATTATATCCGTGATGTTCTTTCTCTTTTCCTCTGATATTGGAACTGATTCCCCATTCTTTTCCACGATATTGTCACACATGCTAAGAACAATTTCCGATGCGCCTTTGAGAAATGCTCTTATACTACCATCAGGGAGTGCCACAAGCACCGACATCTTTTTTTTGACCGAATTAAAAGGCTCTAGTTTTACTATCTTTATGTTCGCTCTTCGATCATCAAAATCCCTTTGACATAGCAAGCCAAACTCCAGCAAAGCACTCTCTGTTGGTGAACCTAATATCTCGGTCTTTGCATTCTTACCCGTTACCACTTCAGCCCCCGTGTTTAGGAATATGCCGTGCAACAATGTTTCTTTTACTTTCTCAGATATTGAAGAATCAAGTACATTTCCTGAGTTGCTTCCTATCAATATCTGTTCTCCACATGTCCAAATTTTTGTCACCACCATGTGATTTGTGGTCAATGTTCCTGTTTTGTCGGTGCAAATGCAAGTAGCAGAACCCATGGTCTCACAGGCAGAGAGATGACGCACCAGTGCCCTATCATTCATTAATTTCTTCATTGCAAAGGCAAGACTCAGCGTCACTGCTAGTGGAAGCCCTTCGGGTACAGCAACTACAAGTATAGTAACTGCAATAGCAAAGAAATTCAGAAGATTCACCACATCATTCATGGACCATTTTGTGATCTCACCATGAATACCCTTCATTGCTAAAAACCTTGCAGTGAGAACCAGAAATGTCAGGACAGCAAAAACTAGGCCAATTTTCCCAATTATTGTTGCAACTCCATTGAGCTTTACCTGCAACGGCGTCTCATCATTTCCTCCTTCACTCAGAGTGACCATCAACCTTCCCCATTCAGTTCTCATGCCAACAGATGTCACGAGCATTTTGCTTGACCCATCTTGCACTTTTGTCCCAGATAAGAGAAAAGGCCTGGTTTTCTCTATATTTACCGTCTCACTCTCACCAGATAAGCTGGATTCGTCAATCGACAAATTGTAGCCTGATATAAAAAGTCCATCTGCTGGAACTTGATCACCTATTGACAGGTTGACGATATCTCCTACCACCAAGTCATAAATGGAGACTTTCTGCCTGCTACCATTTCTAGTAACATGAACTACTATATTTCTCTTTTCCTTATCAAGATCCCTAAACTGTGAGTATTGCTTATAGTCACTCGTAGCAGTTACCACCACAACCAAGAAAATGCAAAGGATTATTCCTAAACCATCATACATGCCCTTTGGCCAACCCTCTGTAGGAATTCCTACACCCACAGAGATGACAGCACAGGCAGTTAGTATCATCAGAGTTAGATCTTGCATGGCATCCCACACAAACATCCAGAATGATCGAGGAGGTTTCTCAATAAATTGGTTCACGCCATATATTTGCTGTCTGGTTGAAGTTTCGTTAGCGGGTACTCCACTTTCAAGTGAGACTGATAACTTTCTTGCTAATCCTTCAGCTCCTCCAAGATATTCCAGCGATTTTATGTCGTGTGAACGTACGACTTTAGCAAGTTCATCTGGATCAATGTCGAAGCCAGCTTGCTTAATGTGGTCGGGGATCTCTTGCCTCTTCACAAGATTAACAGCTGCAGTACCAAAGACAGAGAATTTTAGACTGGAACCGAGTTAAAACAAATATTATATCCAAACGGACAAAGGTGCATGTTTCTAGCGATTACCATCAAGGAAATGTAATGCTGCCTTTTGTACATAAAGAGCTATTCGAATCTTCTCCTGAAAAAAAATAAAAATTGTCTTCTGAAACCGAGATATCTGTGAAAATTCAGGGAAACTAAAAGATGCAGACATTCCATGCTTTCTATCATTTCTCTTCTCTAGGGTAAGTGTCAGATTAAGTCTCCATGTATGATTTTCTGATGATGTACCCGAAGTTTGCTAAGAAAGAAAACGTTCATTACATCAAAGCTTGCATTGTACTTTAATGCTAAAGAGTTGACAGATACCTGGAATTAGATGTCAGGAAGTAACTTAAACATACGGGCCTTGCTATTTGAACTACATGCTAAGTGCTAACCGAATGAAACCGAAAATTTGTTCTGCAATAAGCACAGCAACACAAACACCCGTGTGGGTGTGGGTGTTGCTGTGTGGGCCCCACAACAGTTTTTATGAAGGTTTCGGTTTGGCTTCAGTTAGCATGTAGTACGTCAAGGGTTTCCCTAAACATAAACCTCAACATTTCAACAAGGCTTAAGTTAAAGCATAGAGCCAGACTTACCACAGGTAACACCAATCAACTCGCTCGAGTATGAAAAATAAATATCTAAGACCAGCAAAACTTAAAAATTCTGTCTAACCTGAATCGTGAGAGGATTCAGTGATCCCCTAACACGGACACATAAAAATCGTTGTGTATGCTGCTCTTCATCAAGATTCATGCTTGATATGGAAATAGGCTTTCTTCTCTTCGATCACAAAAGATATGTATACGCTGTATATGTATTTAGACTTTTCTCTGCACACCTATTCCAACTTTTACTTTCCAATTTCCAATTATTCAAGTAGAGTTGTTTAGCTGATGTGAACTGAATACAAAGTATCAAGTACATAAAATGGAATCGCTTTCCTTGTAAGATTATGCCTTTTCGCAATTCTTACAAAACAAGTCCTCCGCAAGAGAATAATAGGTAAAATGGAGCCAACAAAAATTGTATAAACATACGTGTTATGATGCAGCAAAAACGCATACATATTAAGATGATGAACACTCCTTGACCTGTATCTTATGTCGCTTGCGCTCTGCTTCAGCTCGCTTTGCGAGATCGGCGACCATTCGGAATCTGCGTCGGGGATTCTTGACGAGCCATACCGCATCTCGCCACCGCTTCAATGCTTCCTCCGTCGGCCTCTTTGCGTCTACCACGAAATTCTTATTCAAATAATCCTCCATCGTGAGGTGCAACCGGGATTCAATATGTATTTTTGCAGTATATTTGAAGAACCGATACAAATCTCATGACGGTCACGACTGCAAAAATTTTGGACGTTTGTGGCTGATTGATTCATTACGATCCGAAGAATGACGGATTCAAGAAGTGAGACTTTGAGCTTCCAACGAAATAGGCGGGAACAACGAAGACTGAGCATCGGAATCACGAATCACAGGGTACCACAAAGACAACAAAGGCAACGCACAGTTAAAAACAGGTAATATGAAAAAAAAAATGAGAGAAATTGAAAAGTAATGTTTGAAAAAAATAAAGAATTGCAAAATATAATCTTTAAAAATATATTAAAAATCAAATATATTTTAGTTTACGACTAAACGATTATTACTAAATACTTAGTTAGTTTAACCACACTCATTTCCGCCAAATCCATCTACGATTGTACGAAAATATGGTGATCAAAAAATCGAAAACCTGCATTTTTTTTGTTTAGTTTTTCCATTTCTTCACCCTTCCCGGCTTAACGACGGGTCCGAAAACGTATTCAGAGAGTAAGATACATAGATCATCGACGAGCCCAGCGTGAAAAGGGTGCATTTTAAGCTGGTTTATTTATTGAAGGTGCATTTGACTCCGAGTTCTAACTGACTTATGGCAATATCGTCACAATCGAGAGATGAATCATGCATTTTCTTGTGAGATTTAAACTTCCGTATGATATTTACAGTAGGATCGCTTCATTATATTATAAGAATGTGAACGTGAAAGTGAACGACGAGATTATTTCATATTTCACGCGACTAGTCGTCGTTCATTCATTCGGTCTTAACACGATCAATTTCGTCGTGATACCCGACTCTATGATTTCCCCACATTTACATACGATACTCTGTTTTATATTGTTTGCAGATGATGATGACTCTATTTTATAGGATTCCAAATTTTTTGGAAGTAAAAGATCATCCATAATCTTACAACTATCCGTAATTTACAAAATCTTCCCATCTTTAAGATGTTTTTACCAAAATTGACTACCATCACTGACCGAAATCATCCATGAATCCGGCGTAGGCAGTGGTGATGGTGCCAGACTCGTCCTTGAAATCCGTGAATGCGGGACTGCACTCTCCATGAATCGTTGGACGAGTCAGAATATTCGGTGGGTAGCTCATCAACGTCTTCATCGCCTTTGTTGGAGTTCTCATTTTCATCGTTCTCCTCCTTCGTCAACTTCGTCGTCGTCGTCTTCATCATAATCTTCATCTCAGTCGTCGTCACAATCATAAACGTCATCTTCATCGTCATCCAGATCCTCCTCCTCCTCCTCCTCGTCTTCATCCTCCTCATCATCGTCCTTTTCGTCGTCTTCATCCAAGACAATGACGACTGGAGATGGAGTGGGAACGTCGGCTTTCACGTGCACAGGAATAAGGGCAACTGCAATGACTGCTTGCACAGCAGTAGGAGCGGCTGCAACGTCGGCATGCGTGGGAGTAGGGGAGGCTGCAACGTCGACGTGCGTAGGAGTGAGGGAGACATCGTGTCGTTGTTGATTCGACATTTTGATTTTTGCAAGTTCAGCAACAAGATGAAGAATTGAGAGGATGAGCTCGGTATTATTAATACATACATTACATCTTTTCATGTTCTACTTTTTCATACGAATCGATAAGGCGGAATAAGCACAGCAGTCAATATAATCCCGACTTCCCAAAAACAACATTCGTGCTCCAAAAAAAATGTTCGACACGACCCTGACCCATCATGTTTATCCTGGAAGATGCTTTCGTGCATAGCTATCCTGTAATAAGCACAACATCCGTGGTTGTTCTATTCATGTCTGACGGTACGCACGCGACTACACGCGGTAAACCCGGATAACATAGTCGGGCCCTAAATCTTGCACAAACAAAACAATCGACAAGATCACAATCCGTCGTGGTTATCTCGAAATAGTCATTCGTACTTCAACTATCCTATAATAAGCACAACATACATGGTAAACTTGGATAATGCAATCGGACCCTAAACTATTAAACAAACAAAGCAATCGACAAGACCGCGACCAGTCGTGGTTATCCCGAAAGAGTCATTCGTGCTCCAACAATCTTGTAATCCATGGTTCTTATCCACATCTGATGGTACGAACTCGACTATACGTGGTAATCCCGGTTACCTCAGTCGGGCCCTAAACTATTAAACCAATAAAGTAATCGACAAGACCGCGACCCATCGTGGTTATCCCGGAAGAGACATTCGTGCTCCAACTATCATGTTAAGAGTGAAACATACGTGGTAAACCCGAATGATGTAGCCGGGCCCTAAACTATTAAACAAACAAAGCAATCGACAAGTATGCGACCCATCGTGGTTATCCCGGAAGACACATTCGTACTCCTACTATAATGTTAAGAGCGCAATATACATGGTAAACCTGGATAATGCAGTCGGGCCCTAAACTATTGAACAAACAAAGCAATCGACAAGACCGCGACCAGTCATGGTTATCCTGGAAGAGACATTCGTGCTCCAACTATACTATAATCAAGGTTCTAACCACGCCTGACGGTACGAGCTCGACTATACGTGGTAATCTCGGCTACCTCAGTCGGGCCCTAAATAAGTAAACAAACAAAAATAATGCAATCGACAAGACCGCTACTCATCGTGGTTATCCCGGAAGAGTCATTCGTGCTTCAACTATGGTTAAGAGCGTGACTATACGTGGTAAACCCGGATAACGCAGTTGGGTCCTAAAAAATAACACTAAACAACCACAATCCGTTAATTAAGCATAGACTCACAATTGTGGTATATAATTCATCACTCTTACACAGTTTAAACTTCGTTTAACGTCTATATAAATCGTGAGACGAATAATATATGATTGATTCACATCCAAGGCAAGTTGCTCCTACGAAGTATGTAATGAAGTCTCTTTGTTTCCAATCTACTTGAAAAGAGTCCAGAATCCCACAAGTTCCCTTAGCACCCAATAAAAACTAATATATTCACACGCATGTTTATCCATTCATACTCACTTAGCGTTTCAAATAGAGTAATTAGAGTTATATGTATATATATTAGCCATAATTACAGAAATCTTGATATGCTCAGTCCTTGCGTGCTCAGTCCGTACTCAACTTTTTGTAGCACCATTCGTTTTCGAAATTGGTCGCACCATTGAAAAGCTTATACATTGAATTGCATATGTTCAAGTTTTAGTGATATTCCGACGACGTTATCATCGTTTAATGGAGGGTTATAAATTCCGTTGGGTTAAGTAATCCTAAATAGGGTTTTAGAAATTTCCGACGACTTCGTCTCCGAAAACCGGACCAAAGCACGGGGATTTTCATCTACAATGTATAAGCTTTCCAATGGTGCAACCAATTTCGAAAACGGATGGTGCTACGAAAAGTTGAGTACGGACTGAGCACGCAAGGACTGGGCATACGAAGGTTACCTCCATAAATTCAACAACAAACAATAAACTTTGTAGCAGACAACGTTTAACAAACAAATGAAATTTAAGGATTAAATTATAAATTCTTATCAGTAACAACGCGTGTAGCAAATAGAATTTTACGTGTAACAGGCAAAATTCGACAAACAAACTCATTTACCTAACTCCTCAAATCCCACATTTAAGGGTAAACCACCTACCATAGATCTTTATTTCCTAGCATTCTCTTGCTGGAAAAATCTTTTCCCTACCTCGTCTTGCCTTCTTCTCCCTTGAATATCCTTACTAACCCTCCTCTTTGACGGCAGATTAAAATGTAGGTTAGAAAGAGATTTCTCTTATATTTCCAACTATTTTTTAATATTTTATTATTTTTAGTTCGGGCTTCGGGTCTGTCCCGTTTAAAATGGGGCAGGCCTAATCCTGTCCCGAACTAGTTTCGGAAACTATTTTTAGGATTCGAACCCGTCCCAAACTCCTTTTTTAGTTAGGACTTCGAGCTTCGGACTTCAGACCCACCGGGCCGAACGCCATTTGCCCACCCATATAAAACATAGTGAAAATTTTGGCACCAAATGTCATTGTTTGTCATTTTTTTAATTAGAGCAAGCTCAACCACACGTGCACACTTGGATCTGTCACTGTGGTCCAGAGCATTGCAACCGTTAATTCCGTTTGAGTCAATATAACACAGCTCTTATTTCTGTTTTATTCCGTGTTTCAAAAAAAATCCAGCTGTATCATGAGGGATTCACACAACCCGAATCCAGAACACAAAGCAGGCACATATCCACAAATAAATCAAGAAACTCTTCGAAATTGGCACCCATAATAATCTGAGGAACCCATTTTTCACCTTGGGATGAAGCAGCTCTGGGCGACATCAACCCATTCCTCAAATTCCCTCGAGATGAAAAAGAACACAACTTGGATTCAGCCCGATAAATGCACGGGTACACCCCAGATATTCTTCGAAGAATGAGACCCATCTCCACACAGGGGCGGATCTAGGATATAAAGATTCGGGGCCTAGTTGAAAGTTATAAAAAAACGAAGCTCAGATAATGTTACAAAATATCACTAATTGCTCACCTGTCAATTGCTAAAACACCTTGAACTGTATAAACTTTCACATCCAATTTCTTGAGGTCTAGATATTCGGCAATCTCATCAGCTGATACAACATTTTCTAGGTCCTGCATAATATATGGTTAAGAGGTGGTCTTTCACATGAATAACTACCGTATTAACAATGCAATCTGGAGGAAGGCTTTCAAAGTTTGAGTACTCGGATTTCACCTTTTCCACCAATGTCGATGAATTCAAAATCAAGATCAGCTTGAAGCCCTTAGTAAACAACTATCAGCAACTAAATGTAACTATACCATCTAACAATCTCATACTAAACATCCATCATTAAGCATTTTAGAAGAAGAAACATGTGCCATGAGTGTACTGTATCAAAACATCATATGCCTTGACAATTTCCATGTGATACTCAAAACAGAGCATTTCACCATCTTGGATAAAAAAAACTACCAACAAAAAGTATGTTATAGATAGACAACCGGAATACAGACACTTAATAGAGAACATGCATTGAAACTGCTTGGAATAAACCCATCTTTTCTATCATCTAAACAATAGAATTTTTAAGTTTTTTGGAGTAGGATCCAAATTTAAATCATTCACATATCAAAGCATCTGTGGTAGAAAAATGCCAACCTGTGTGCACAACATTATGTAGTGTAACGCCAAACTGAAAATATACTTTCATGATGTAACTAGACTAAGTGCAGGCTTGCAGGCATAAGTAAGAAGCAGGCTTCCACTGTCTACACTATCAACCAAATATATTGCATTCTCAAATGCAAGAGGCCTATCTCAGGAAAATGGAGACAAACTAGCTTCATTTATTGACGGGAAACCACATGGAAAAATAATATTACAATGAAATAAAACCAAGAGACCTATCTCAAGGAAGTAAAACTCTAATAAACTATCACCGGAATTCAAGTACAAATATAAAAGAATTGAGACCCATCAATTGAATTGAATTGCCAATTCAAGTAAAACTCAGCATGTCTGAATTGCCAATTCAAGTACAAATACAAAAGAATTGAGGCAATGCTTCGAACCGCAGCATGTGTGAATGAGCAAAACCAACAGCAAAATTAGCAAAACCAAATGCAGTGACCTCTATTGCAGTGATTACAATAGACAAACTAACAGCCAGTTCGTTTGGTTTGCAATTCCAAACCAAATGCAAACCAAATTGTCAAAACCAAATCCAAACCAAATCGTCAAAACCAAATCCAAACCAAATGCATTATAAACAGTTACAGCTTACAGAATATGTCAATATCCACAAAATCGTCCAAATGCACAATATCAGAATATGTCAATATCCCCAAATGGTAGCAAAATCTCTTACCGGCAGATTTGATTTTGTCAATATCCCCAACCCAAACGGTAGCAAACTTCAAGCACGGCAGTGGATTCGTACACAGTCCGCAGGACCGTAGGCCCGCAATCGTAAGGCAGTGCAGTGCATAAGAAAGTTTAAATTTTTTGTAAACTCTCTTCGTCTTCAAGTCGGCAGCCGCAGGTGCAGGATTCTTCTTCAATTCAAATCGGCAGGCGCAGGATTCGTCTTCAAGTCCCCAGGCGCAGATTACTCTTAAACTCTCCTCTTAAAATCCGCAGGCGCTGGGCAGGAATCGCTTTTTTTCCTCTCGGCTGGGGGTGCTCGGGCCCCCGGGCCCTGGGATGGATCCGCCTCTGTCTCCACATAATGCTGAAGTTGAGCAGCCGAGAGTCGTAGTGACCGAAATAGGAGACTGAGGAATCTGCATGTTTTTTGGGTTTGTGTGGCTCACCGCCAATTTGAGCATCAAGCTCTCAGGGCCATGTGTTTGTCAAGGAGATCAAGATTTCATGATTTGGTCAAAGATGTCAACAGTTGAAGATTTGGAAATATACAGAAAAATGTATAGACTTATGAGAGTTGAGCCACCTTTCATTTGTGACTAGTCACATGGTGTCGGAAGATTGTATAGTAGTTGAGTTGCCTTTCATTTATGACTCTAGTCACATAGTGGCTATATATTGTATCACAAAGGAAGAGATTTGTAAGAAATACAAAAACCAATCATTTTGTTCGGCCATCGTTTCTCTTCTTCGTCTTTCTTTTCAGTTATCTTTCATGGTATCGGAGCCTTGTTGCTAACGCAATTTATCCAAATCTTCCCTGCACTCTTTCATCTCTCAACTTTCTATTCATCCAGTTTCCAGTTTCTCTCTTCCTCATAATCCCTGTTCCTCTTCCAGTTGTTCAATCTCAGAAAACCAATCTCCTAAATCACAATTCCATCATTTTGATTCTCTCCAATCCTGCACATCAGATAAAAAAAATTCTCTTCACGTCTCAAATCTGAATTTTTCTTCCTCATAAACTTCTTTTGCAACTTCCTAAATCCACATCTACTACCTTCCTTCACGTCTCAAATATGAAAGCCAAAACCTTCTCTACAACTATCTCGATCCAATCTCTCCCAAAACCATTCCTTTTAATCAAACAAAAATGGCCTTCACTCCTCTCAATCTTTCCAACCAGATTTCTGTGAAATTGGATTCAACAAATTTTCTGTCATGGACATCGCAGATTGTGCCACTATTGAAGAGCTACAACCTCATGGGAATAGCTGACGGATCTCAGACATGTCCTCCCATCTCTGTGCTAAAACCAGCCAAAGAAGGCACATCAAGTCCACCTGAATACCAAGACAATCCGGAATATCAAGAGTGGAACTGCAAGGATCAATATGTCTTGGCACTGACCAATAGCTCACTTTCGCAGGAAATTCTCCGTGAAACCTATGGTCTCACAAGTGCTGCTGCGGTGTGGGACAAATTATCCCGTCGGTTCTCGCCAAAGAATGCATCTAGAATCCTGAATTTGAAGAGAAGATTACACACATTGAAACAAGGTCCGAACCAAAATTGCACTATCTTTCTTCAACAAGCCAAATTGCTCAGAGCAGAGCTTTCTGCTGCTGGATATGCAGTGACGGATGACAATCTGATTGATTATATTGCCGGAGGACTTTTGCCGGTTTTTCACATGTTTGTCCCACACATTTCATTTGCACGACGACAGGCTAATCTAACAATGGAGGATTTTGAGAATGAATTGATTAACTTCGAATCGTTGATCACCGCTCCGGCCGTTGCTGAACCTGATTCTGTCGCCTTATGGTCAACTAGCGACACGATCGATTATGGGGATCCTCGGTCCTTCACTTCACGGGGCAAATATGGCAGCAGTCGCGGCCGCTTTGCAAGTAGAGGGCGAAATGGCCGAAGCTTTGGTCGCGGCAGGTTTAATGGTGGAAACAGCGGTCGCTTCCCATCTCCGGCAGCGACAAATTTTCGGCCTCCTTCGTATCAGGGTTCCGGTCAGACAGAATTTTCCTCTAATGGAGGATTTCAATCCCGTGAGCAGACCGGGCTTCTTAGGCCTATTCCTAATTTGGGCTGCATATGGGCTGATTCCAGCAGGGGCTTTGATTCGGGCCAGGGAGACAGTTATGGAAATATTAGAAATGTTGGCCCAAATCAACAACAAAGTCCGAGGCAAAACCGACAGATTGTGGGCCCAAACGCATTTAATTCCGAAGGTCCGAGCAGGTCAACATATTCTCAAAGCAATAATCCATATGCGTGTCAGATTTGCAGAGGCAAGAGCCACACTACTCTTGATTGCTTCAATCGTATGAACCACTCTTTTCAGGGACGACATCCTCCGTCAGAGCTCATGGTTATGGCTGTTCAATCTTCTGCTTCTCTGGATAATGGAATGTGGTTTGCTGACTCAGGGGCAAATAATCACATCACTAATGACTTAGCTAATCTTACTTTGCAGGAACACTATTCTGGAGGGAACGAGGTTGCTGTAGGTAATGGAGAGTCTCTAAAAATCAAGCACACTGGTTCACTACACTATCCAACTCCCTCTGGTTCTCTTACACTTTCCAATGTCTTTCATTGTCCCGATGCCTTTGTTAAATTATTATCCATTCATAATTTCTGCTGGGACAATGATTGTTTCTTCATCCTAACTAAATATGGTTACTTTGGGAAGGACAACAAAACGGGGAAGACGCTCCTACAGGGGCCTAGTGTTAATGGCCTTTATCCAGTAGACCTGTCGAAAACCTCTTCACATCTCAATTGTGCATTGACGGGTATGATTGGTGTGAAGGCGTCCTTTAACAACTGGCATGAAAGATTAGGTCATACTGCTGCTCCCATAGTCCGTCATTTAGTTCAAAATAATGATTTGCCTGTCTCTGGATCTCGTTGCTTAGACTTCTGTGAAGTATGTCCATTAGGCAAAAGTACACAATTGTCATTTTCTTCTTCTACACATTACTCGCGTTTTCCTTTAGATTTAATTTATTCTGATGTATAGACTGCCTCTGTTGCATCGAATACTGGGTTTCGATATTATGTCATATTTATTGATGATTTTTCGCGATTTTCATGGTTATATCCCCTTGTTCACAAATCTGATGTGTTTAAATACTTTCTTGAGTTTAAAGCGCTTGTGGAAAATCAATTTTCTCGCAAAATTAAACAATTTCAAAGTGATGGTGGTGGTGAATATGTGTCTAACATATTTAAAACATTTTTTGCAAAACATGGCATTATGCATCGCATTTCCTGTCCACACACATTGCAGCAAAATGGGGTGGCAGAGCGTAAGCATCACAACCTCGCAAACATGAGCCTATGCCTGCTGGCTCGGGCACGCATACCCCGCACATACTGGCCTGATGCTATTTTTACTGCCAACTATATTATTAATCGATTGCCTACACCACTTCTTGATTATACAAGTCCGTTTTCATTACTCTATGGGACAACGCCTGATTATTCGACATTTCGAGTCTTTGGGTGTGCTTGTTATCCTCTACTCCGTCCCTATAACACCACCAAGTTTATGTATCGTAGTAAGAAGTGTGTGTTCTTAGGGTATAGTACTCAACACAAAGGGTATAAATGTTTTGAACCTTTAACTAAATGAGTCTACATATCCCGCAATGTCATTTTTGATGAGAGGACTTTTCCGGGTGTCACTGGTTCGGATCCTATCTCCACCTCAGCAAGGGAGTCTTCCTCCATCTCGCTGCCTTCTTCAAGTATTCATATCTCGCCTTTCACTTCATCTCTATCCAACTTACCTCTATTTGACTCTATTGCAGATTCCGCCCTATCAAGTGGTATGTCGCCTGGCCTTGACCCACCTGCTGCAGAGTCACCAGTGTCAGCTGACACCAACCCGCCCACCAGTGACACCTCAACAGGTGGTATGCCGTTAGGCCTTGACCCACCTACTGTTGTGTCACCGTTGGCAGGTGGTCCTGTGTTAGTCTCTACTTTAGAAATGCCCTGTGGCTCCTCTGCGGATGCGTCCGCCCTGGTAGAGCTCACTCCCGCAGGGACAGGTGGTATGTCTTCGGGCCTTGACCCAACTGCTCTCTCGGAGATGGACCCATGCCTAGGACGGTCAGCCTGTCCAGATTCGTCACGGGGTATTTCTAGTACAAGAGTTTCTTCTCCCTCTCATATTATTCCTCATCATTCATCCCGTCCCGTCACTCGTACTTAGACTAGTTCACTTAAGCCTAAGTCCTTCTCTGATTTTCATCTGTACTTTGCATCCAAGTATCCTATATGTGCTCTAACCAGTGTGCAGATTCCTCGAGAACCAACTACTTACTTACAGACTAATGCCTCTCCTGAATGGTGTGCTGCTATGAAAGATGAGTATGATGCATTGGTTGCTAATTCCACGTGGTCTCTCTGTCCTCGTCCAGTGAATCACAACATCATTCGGAATAAGTGGG
This sequence comes from Pinguicula primuliflora, assembly GCA_025802335.1. NCBI lineage: Eukaryota > Viridiplantae > Streptophyta > Magnoliopsida > Lamiales > Lentibulariaceae > Pinguicula > Pinguicula primuliflora. Next base: position 1,623 of record JAOYMZ010053542.1, on the reverse strand, counting down.
TTTATAAGATCAAAACCAAGTCTGATGGTTGTATTGAACGCTATAAAGCTCGGTTGGTAGCTCGAGGGTTTGAACAAACTTATGGCCTTGACTATGAAGAGACGTTCAGTCCTGTGATTAAACCATCCACTATCCGCATACTCTTATGTCTGTCAGTGCAGTTCAGTTGGTCTGTTCGAAAACTTGATATTTCTAATGCCTTTCTCAATGGCGTCCTTCACGAGGAAGTCTACATGGAACAACCAGTTGGATTTATCTCTTCTACCCATCCTGACTATGTCTGTCGCCTGCATAAGGCTCTCTATGGCCTCAAGCAGTCTCCTCGTGCATGGTATGTTATATTGTCCAACTGTCTTATTGAGTATGGGTTTCGGTGCTCACAACTGGATACGTCTCTCTTCACATTTCATAAGTCTGACGTGCATATCTATATCCTTGTGTATGTTGATGATATCTTGGTGACTGGTACACACCAGAGTCTGATTGATGCCCTAGTACAATATTTTGGGTCTCAATTCAAACTTCGTGACATGGGTGAGCTCAGCTATTTTCTTGGAATGCAAGTGACACGTGATAAGGAGTGTTTGCACATTCGGCAAAGCAAATATGTTCTTGATCTATTGGAACGAACACGGATGCTTGGGGCAAACCCAATTCGGTCTCCATCCTCTACAGACTCGCGTGCTAAAGATTCTCAAGGGGATCCTCTATCTCCTGCAGAGACTACCCTATATCGTAGCACAGTGGGGGCTCTTCAATATTGTACCCTTACTCGTCCAGAGATTGCATTCACTGTTAATCAGCTGTGTCAGCATCTTCAGCAGCCTCTCTCATCTCACTGGCAAGCTGCTAAACGTGTACTTCGGTATCTTAAGGGATCAATTGATCACAGTTTACTCTTCACCAAGGCCACCTCACCTGATCTTCAACTTCAGGCCTTTTGTGATGCTGACTGGGCTGGAGATAGACATGATCGTCGTTCCACTTCAAGATTTGGTGTCTTTTTGGGTCCCAACTTGATATCGTGGACAGCCAAAAAGCAAACTGTGGTTGCTCATTCCAGTACTGATGCAGAATATCGTGCTCTAGCTCACACTACAGCTGATTTATATTGGATTCGGATGGTTCTTAAAGATCTTTGCGTCTGCTTACCTCATACACCAATAATTTGGTATAATAACATGGGGGCCATGTCTCTAGCCTCTAATCCTGCATGCTCGTACTAAACATATTGAAGTGGACTATCATTTTATCCGTGAAAAGGTGCACAACAAGGATATCCAGCTATCCTATATACCTACCAAAGCCCAAATCGCGGACATTTTCACCTAGAGTTTGGGCACTACTCGATTTTTGGATCTTCGGGACAAGTTGATGGTTCAGTCCTTACCTATCACCTTGAGGGGAGGTGTCAAGGAGATCAAGACTTCATGATTTGGTCAAAGATATCAACAGTTGAAGATTTGGAAATATACGGAAAAGTGTATAGACTTATGAGAGTTGAGCCACCTTTTATTTATGACTAGTCACATAGTGTCAGAAGATTGTATAGTAGTTGAGTTACCTTTCATTTATGACTCTAGTCACATAGTGGCTATATATTGTATCACAAAGGAAGAGATT